>JAWWEU010000081.1:4887526-4946214 GCA_035583155.1 Acropternis orthonyx | reverse complement strand
CACCCAGGAAATCCCTTTACTGAAGTGAATATATGTCAGCTTAGAAATCACAAGAACATCTAGTTTATGTATTTGCAGAAGTAAGTTTTTTTGAGGACTCAATTTTTGCTGTGCTTCCATGTCTGCAGCTTTTAATTCAGGAAGAAATGCAAACGTGTCTTTTAAAGCTGCCCACAAATAACAATGACTCTTCTGGAGTTACAAATTATTTTTGCTAACACCAAAAGCAGCAGGAACAGGTCTTGCAATCTTGACAATTGTACGCAATAAGTCTATGACAAATGTGGCTTTTCATAGAAAGTAGAAATCAGCTATTCATAAAAAAACAGAGCTGAAAGAAACCTTGAAAATTTATCTTTCCCAAGCGTAGGACTTCTGGGAGCCCGAATCAGAGCAAAAGCCTCCCTTCCCCTAAAAGCTGTCTTGTTTTTAGAGTAAGAGACAGAACAAATGAGTGAAAGAAAGTATCTCATCCATCACCAGTTTGAGAAGGGACTAAAGTGTATTGAGCGAACCAACCTCATGAGGATATTTTCAGAAGGTGTGTACCAGACTTTCAAAATAAGTATGTGACACTGAGGGCATTAATCTAATGCAAACAGTTATGGTTCCTCATTCTGGACATTTCAACAGCTCTCAAAAGGAGCAGCCACCCAAAGCTTTCTTGCTCTGGTCTGTAATGTGGATCTACATTACCAGCTACAATGATTATAAAAGTGGGTCACATGTGGTTAAACATCTTTTACCACTGAAAACACTCTTTTATGAGTTATTTATCTGCTTTTCTTATAAACCATGGAGTATGGGAGTTGGAGGAGTCCACGGTTTTGAAAATACAGCTCACCTTGTCCTCTCAAGCCAGTCAGATGAATCATATCCCCAAAGTGTGTGTTTCTCTGCACTGACTGTAAAAACAGCTAAACCCACAGAGATGCAGGACCCTGAATGGCAAATGCCTGAAGCTGGAAGGATAATAATCTTGAACATCCTGTGCCTCTATACTTTTTTTGCTCTCTGTATTGGCGGACCAGACAATATACACCCAGGTCTTATCACCAGGAGGAAGATACACGTGTGCAGCATGCAAGATAGGAGCAATGACTGGTCACACAGACTGAACAAGGGGTTATCTCCTGTCTCAGTTAGTCATTCCAGGTAGTGTTTCCTTAAATATTATTTCTCACAAGGTTAGGTGTGAAAAGGTCCATTTGCAGTCTCCGATGAGAGATGGGTGCCTCACAAAGGACAATTTATCCCCTCTTAAATGAGATATCTCAGATAAGGAGGATGAATCAGATTCTAGAGGAATTTATCCCTTTCCACCAACTATTTATTAGGTTCAATTAATATTGTACTTTGAGAATTTAGTATTTGCTGAACAGTAACAATGGGAGTGAACTTGATCTTGCCATCTAAAGCATTAAGTTAAGCTGCTGGTAGGCACTTTGTTAAAACTGTCTCCATAAATCTGAGAGCTAAAATGTAAGGAAAGAAAATCAGTCTGATTTTGCAGGATTTTATTGTTTTGGTTTTTTCTCAATTCTCCAACCATTCGACAACCTTCCCCTTGAAACCTGTAGCAGCTCATACTGGTTTAACTTGTGGATTAAACATCCCTAAAAAGTTAAATCCCATTTTGCCAATAAAAGGGTTGTCCCATTATAAAACATATGCCTATGGAGCAGTTGAACTTCTGTTGTTGCCAGTGTCCCTGGAGAAGACTTTTAACTCTGTATTAATCACAGTCTGAAGCACCATCAGCATTAATGTTTCAAATTTAATTAACTCTTCTTCTTGCAGTTCATAATTCAGATGGTTTTGTTGTAAATCAGGCACAACATAATAACCTGAGTCACTTTTAAGCACTCAGTAGACAAGTGTGTGTTTAGTTCTTCAATAAATATTGATAGCAGGTTCAAGTCATGCAACAGATTCAATTACATCCAGGAGTAGCAACATCTCAAGGATTTCTGATCAGTGCATACATTACAGAGTGAGCACTGGACAAATTCGTAATTAAATCATTTAAATGAGGAGGGGATGCTGGCGAGTGAAAATAAAATGGGAATTTTGATATGGCAGCACCCCTGTACCAACCTCAGTGGATGCACAACCCTTTCACGCAACTGTTTGAGTCAATCTGGAATTAGGGGAAATATTGTGGGATGTCGTGATGGTCTAATATTCTGATATTATTTGGACTCTTGGTTATACAGACTGTCCCAAAAGCTGCTTGGTAAAGCCTGGGCTGTTTCTTGCACTGCATTGGAGGCACAGGGTGGGACTTCAGCACAACGAAGGCCAGCTCTGTGAAGAAGTTGATGCTTCTGGTGATGATTGTGAGGAGGAGGACTGAGAAACTGAAGTATTTTCACAGAGAGGTTGTTACAGAGTTCCACAGGCTGAGACATGAAAAAATATGGAGGGAAAGCCCAAATGCTGTGAAGGAGAGAAAGAACAGCTCTTGGCAAGAACAGACGTCTAGGAAGTGCTTAAAAATTACATGTGACTGAGCATTAAAATCCTTTAAATTAACATTTGGGCTTATGTTTGCCTATGAATGTTAACAACAAAGGAAACAGAGACAAGCACTCTAATGAGCTCTTGTTCCCTGAGGCATGTGTTGCGTTTCTTTCAGGTAACAGCACCCTTTCCATTGCTAATGATTTTCTTCTGTGTAGCAAGGCAGATTTTCTTTTACCATTTACCCTCCACTATGCACGACAGATGGTGCGATGTGCAGTTTTGGGAGCTAGTCTAGGGTGCATGAACTGATATGCATTAGGCTCACAAATTCAATTGTGTCTTACCTGTCTGACCGAGGAATCCATCTACTAGAAGAAGTAAAGAGCCAGCGAAAGGCAGCAGCTTGTTTGTTTATTGTGTTTTTCTTTGGGGAAAAAAAAAAAAGTTTTGCTTTTCTGCCAGAACTTTAAATCAGAATATGTTGATGGCTTAAGGTCATCCTCTTATGAAAGCACAGGCAGAGGGTCTGGGAAGTTTCAAGCTGAAATAAGTGTTTCTGGTCTACATAAATTCAAGGCATGCAGCAAGATGCTTTTGTTTTATGGATTTAGGCTCAAAGCCTGCAAACTCTGAAGTATTTAACTTAACTCACATGAGCAGACCAGCTGAAGCCTGTGTATTCATTTCCGGGAAACAGGATAAGCATGTGCATAAATAGCAATAAATCAGGTAAAAATCAATGTTTTCCAACTTCTTCAAAGAGCTGTGTCTGCTCATTCAGCCACAACAGTGGTATTTCTAGTTGGTGCCCATCTTCCTCCAGTTTTACCTCTGTTGGAGGAGGCATGGCTTGGGGAAATCTGTGTTGACCCACACAGGACCCACAAGTGAACTAGAGACTGATTAAAGCAGCATTGTGGGGCTCAGTATAATGTAATCATTAAAAAGAGCAAATATGGTAAAATAAGGGTATTAATCACAAGGACAGGGCTAGTGTCCATCCCTTGGTTTTCCAGGTGCAAGACGGGTTTTTTCCCCCCAGATTATACAGGGCTGTATTGACAACAAGTTAACACTGTTTGTGCCCTGGGCAGACCTCTGCTCCTGTGGGATTATTCTTTTCCTCTTGCTGAACTGGGACAAGAGAGCGTAGAGACAGTGTCAAGATGTGGTGGGTCCCTGAAGGGCAGACTGGAATAACTTGAACCATCATCCATATTTCGTACAGGGCTAAACTAGACTTTTTTGCCAAAGCAAGGAGCCAGGTGAGGACAGTCTGACCTCTTGTGCCAGCAAAATATTGCACTATTTTTTACACTGGGATATGAGAAGTTGCATTATTGCTGTATACACCTAAGATAATACTGCGACCAAGTTATGGGGGGTCAGACCTAGAGCATCTGTTAAGAAGCTCACAAATTACCTTTGTAATTTCCCCTGTAAGCAAAAGTTTTAAAAACATCTCTGGCACAGCATCCTGGGTGGAGGAAAGCTCATAAATTGATGTTCATATAGTAAATACTTAACATTACTGACTGTTCTCAATGAGCAATGAGATCTGGCAAGGAAAAACAGGTCAGCAGTGCTATTTTATTTATTTGTCTATTTAAACTGTAACTCTCAATGTTTTTTTGACCCACTCACCCCTTTCCTAGCTGTCCAAACTTGTGGTCCTGTGGTAAGACTTGAGACAGCTCTAATCCATATACTCACATGCTCCCTCCTTCCTTCTCTGTTAGCTGGATCCTATCAATGTGTGACCTAGACAAGCTTTGGCAGATCTTGCTTTGTAGGTGTTTAAGACCAGCAAATACCAGGTTGAGAAAGTGCGTGGAAAGTTCACCTGCATAAGGAAGAGTGTTAAATGGGAGTGCAGTGGAAACATAAAAGGTAAAAAGCCCTGAACCAAAGCCTTGCAACCTCAGGTTGCACTATTTATTAGGTCACTTTTTTCCTTTGACCCCACGTGGATGTAATGGCCAAAGTCTGGGATGTTCTTTTCTGCAGTGTAAAATATACAGCAAAAAAAAAGTCACCTTGTTCCTCCTGCTACCTAACCCCTCTACCTTGCAACAGGTTTCTCAAAATATCCTACTCAGAGACTTATTCCTCTATGCAATTTAGGGCTGTAAGCAAGAGGACAATGAAAGGAAAATTCTGGTAAGCAGTTTTTAAAGAAAAAATGGCAAAAGTATTTCAAGTAACATCACTTTACATGGAATCTGCAAATGAAACTGGTTAACTTCCCTTGACAGCCAAGAGAAAAAGATTTCTCCTTCTCCTCAGCTTCCCCAGTTTAGGGAAGCACAGACACCACTTCACAGACACAATTTTTCCTAGTTTTCAAAATCATGTTACCACCATTTTTAGTTTTATTTTTTTAACTAGAGAAATGTCAGCTAGATGAAAGTCTCCTGCTGAGGGTTTTGGCCTCAGAGGGGAATTACCAGTTCACCCACTCAAATGGTCCTGTGCCAGGGGTCCCATGTGGACCAAGCCCTGGCTTTTGACGACATAAAACAACCCCAAAGAAATGGAAGTGTGACCTCATTCAAAACAGGCTGCTGGGGCATCAGTTTCACTGCTGATTGTCGGTGTTCCTGTGACTCAAACCCATGGGGATGCCAAGCTCTGCCCGTGTCCGTCCCAGTTATTAGAAAAGTAATACAAGTGAACAGTTTAGCCCAGGATTTCATGGAAAAGGGCTGAGTACAGGGTTTAATGTATTAGTCACAGCAGTGTGAAGAAGTGCGACTGTGTGGAACAGAAATTTATCATTAGATAGAGAAGCACCACAGTGATGTCTGGATCGTTTCTCTCTCCTTGAACTTCTGAGGGAGCCTCATGCCCTACACTAGAGAGTAGACCACAAACATCAATGCTTTCTTGATCAACACCTGTTTTGGGGTCAATCTGCACACAACATTTCTTTAATTTCCTTCTCAGTTCTGTGTCAAATGGAATGGAAAGACTTGGTGCACCTTGAAGGTGTACCTTTGAACACAAATGAACTTGCATTTGGACCATTCCTTCCTCAGGGCTAGTGTAGGATTCAGCATTGCCCCTAATCCCAATCCATTTCTCTTATCACAGTGAAGAAGATGACACTACCCAAAGTTCACCAGAGGAAACGCACTATTGAAATAATAAATATTTTGACCTTTTCTACCTTCCCTGATCTGATCTGACAGCGGAGGTCTAAGACAGAAAACCTTTTTCAATTTTCATCATCCTTCGGTATTTTGATGTTCTTTACTTGCTTTCACCCATAGGAAAAAAAAAACAAACCAAAAAAACCATACTGGAATTAGGTGCTTGAATTTGGGCTGAAGAGGTTAAACCTTTGAGTAGATGCAGCTCCACACTGCAGGATGATGGGGAACAGGTGCTGAATGGATGTACAGCCCTTTTTATCCACTTTGCGTGGAGTGGTACAAGAAGGCTGGAGACACCCTGGCAGGGGAGTGAGCACAAGAAAGTCAGGGCCAATGCCAATGCTGAGAAAGTGGTCTCTCTACAGCGTCTACTTTTCCTTATTGCACATCTTAACCCATTTACTTATCACATGGTCTTGTAGGAACAGGCCTGTAATTCAAGCCATATTTGTTTTAATTGCCTCTGGGTTTCCTTGCCATTTGGCACACATACAAAAGGAGGAGAGAAGAGCTTTTATGGGAGTAAAATTCTATAAAGAATCACTTATATACAAAACAGACCACATACTAATGGGGGATGCAAAAGTTGCTTTGACCATGGGTTGTTGTGTGCCATTAACTTATTATTATACATCCCAGAAATGAGTGGAAAATCCTTTTGCTTTGCAAGGTCCCTCCTTTGCTGTGGTACATCAATCTTACCTATAGCTACTGAATCATAGCACTTATAAAGGAGATTAGGCAGTGCATTTGGCATATATGAAATTAATTGTAGCATTTTCATGACAACACAACTGACCACACTTTTCCTGCATGCTGACATGAGGTTTGAGTGCTTACTTTTCCCAGAGGTGACATGTTCCAAAGCTGACTTCATACCCTGCATCAGCCTTTGGGCATCACCTACCTGGCACTAAAGACCATTATCCAACCAATTCCTGTCCAATTTCTGAAGATATTTCACGGGGAGAGGTCTGGAGAAATCACAGAGAATGAGCTCCCATGCCAACTGCTCCAGCCACCTCGGCATGGGGAGGTTTTGGGGCTGGAGCCAACTCCTCGCAGGCACACAGTCCTTTCGCCACTCCAAGGCACGAGCAGATTGAGAAGCACAGCCCTTTCCCAGCCCCTTATATGGAACAGATTTCAGTAAGGGAGATAATCCAGCCCGAAGGGGTTATACAGATAATACCCAACAGGCATGATGGAGGCACGCTCTGCTGAAATCCCTTATATGGCAGAGCTGAACAGACTCAGATCTCCCAAATCTCTGACGCATAAGGCAACTCTGTGTGGGGTCATACAGCAGACAAAAAGCCGTGCAGTGACAGAGCACATCTTCCAACCACTCCCTTTAAAAGCTGACCCCAGAGCAGTGCAGCCTCTCTGCTCCCTCCAACCATGTTTTGGAGGAGGTTAATTTAATTTCACTTTAGGTCTCTACCTACCATGCAGGCACCTGCAGAAATGCTACCTCACCCTAAACTCGTGTTGAAGTCACTGTAGAGACAGAGGCACTTCTAGCACTGTTTCTCTGCCCAGTTTAGGCACTGGGATGGAGCCAGGCCATGGAGACCATAAAGTGTTTTGATCTGTGCTGTGGCTGTACCAGCTGGTCCCCCAGCCAGACCCAGACATTTTCACTTAGTCAAATAAATCCTTATCTATTTGCATGTGAAACCTGGCACATCTTTAGATACCTTTTTCCTCCCAATTCCAAAATAATTACTCAACTTTTTTTAAATTTTTTTTAATAAGTGTGACCTTTCATTTTCAAATATATGAAAAGCAGTTAGTGTCGGTACTACAGAACAAAATTTTGTGTTCTTAAGGCATTTCAATGAGTATTGTTTATATCTGTAACACTCAGCTTTTTGAAAGATTTTTAAAATAAATATGAGCTATTCTTTCCAAGTCCAGAACTTGTAAATTTATGACAAAACTCTGGTCTTGACAGACTCAGCTCAACACAGCTATTTTGCATTTGAAAGCAAAAATATGTGAGGTGACTGGTTGCTACATCTTTTTTTTTTTTTTTTAACTTTATTATAATCACTGTGCAGCTGAAGAACAACTTTGAATAAATCCAAATTCATAAAGTCTGTGGTGCTCCCATAAAGGATGATGTTCCCAAACCAGATGCCAAGTCACCTCCCAGCAGGGAAATCCTCCTCTTCCCAGGAGTGTAACACACCTTTCCCCATGATCTCCATTCCCCCATCAATATAACCTCTACCTTGTTTCTCATGCATCGACATGGAGTATGGCAGAGCAGGCTGTGGAAGGACATCTTAGCAACTGCTAAGTTTTGAGGTGGAATCAATATGGTCAGTCATATGCTTGGCAAAAAATACGTATCAGAATATCAGGATGGCATATTGATAAAACCAAGTCTCTTCTGTCAGTGGAGACAGTCTCCTCTTGAGCCTTTGTAAAACTTATGACAATACTAAGTATTTTACTTTTTTTTTTTCCATTTAATTGACAATTATCAATATGGAACTCTTTGCAAAAACAAAAACCTGAACTCTTCTGAAACTTCTCAAATTCCCAGGTTGATATTTTTTCTTCTGAAGATTGTAATGCAATAGAAAAGAAGCCAATCCCTTGCGTCTCTGATCCATAGGGGAGAGTGGGAGGAACTGGGTACCAACTTGCTCCCATCTGAAATTTCTGAAAGGGAAAAAAAGGCTGAAAAATTCCAGAACATCTTTGCGAGTGGTGTATCTAATTGCCCACTAATTGCATAATTTAGTGCTCAAAAAATATGTGGTTTGCTCACTCTTGTAAGAGTAGGGTCTACTCTGCTGCAGCTTCTGTTCCTTGAGCTGTTTATTGGTCCTTGCTTGATGCTCTGCAATGGCTGCCTAGCAACTCTGTGGGATGAGCAAACTGCATTTCATTTAGGTGTTAAATAACTTGAAGTGCAGCGATTTTTTCCTTACGCAAACATCGGAGAGCTTAATAACAGCATCAGCCAAACACAGCACTGGCATAGTGGTGATCATGTCCTAACATAATGGAACAAACTGATCCTCAGTACTTTTGAGGCTGCAGTTTGAGAGGTTTCTTAAAAAGCACATAATGAGTGAATTATTTTCCGAACTTTGCCTTGCTAAGGATGGATGGATAAAGCAGTGATCAAGATCACTGCACGCATTCCAGGTGTGCTCACCTAGGGCTTCATGATCTACCTAAACTCTGAAAATTTTTAAGTCTGAAGTTGCTCTGTACTGTTGTGTCCCACTCCTATGCAGAAGGGAGGAGTCAAGATTCTTAGGTGCCAAAATGGTCCCAAAAAAAGATCACAGTTTTATAAGCAAACTGCACACTCAGCATGGAAATCAGTGTATGTTTTTCCCCTACCCTATAATAGTAAGGAAAATAAAAGAATGAAAGAGAGGGAAGGAAGAAAAAGTAAAAGGGAGATCAGATAAGATAGGAGGGGAAAGGAGATCACAAATCCTGGCTCCAACTCTGATCCAGCCAACAGAGTGTTGGCACTGTCCAGGTTTTGTGGGGGTACCTTGGTAGCTTTTTATAGGTATGTTTTCCCTGCCCCAGGATTAGGTTTCTTGCTTCTCATGCAAATGAGGGAGCCTGCAGAGTCCATTCCCCCAGATTCTTCTAGAAATGCATCAGAGAACTTTGAGGGTCTTTGATGGTCTTGATCCCCTTCTACTGGTCTTGCCCACTCCTCGACCCCCTTCCTGTGCTTGTGCTGTTCCGTGTTGTGTGGTCTCCGTTGTCCAGACAGGGAAGTCGGCCCCAAGAGAAGTGCTGCCCTATTTCCACAGGCCCCTTCTCCATCCGCAACCTGTTCTAACTTGCCCAACAACTCTCGGTGTTTGAGACACAGCAGAGCATTAACATCTTGTTACCCAGGCTTCCACACTTATCAAAACAGCAATCCTTATTGGAAAATATTTGGCTTCCTCTTGTTAAAATTTGATTTCAGATTGTTAATTTTTACCTTCCAAATAGAATAAAAATTGACTTTGGGGGGGGGGGGGGGAGAAAAGCAACAAGCATCCAGTATTGTTTCTGCACAAAAGGTGTTTGTGTTGCAGAGTCCTACCTGGGTAGGACAAAATCTGTCAGGTGGAGATGAGGGACAGGAATGGATGAAAATGGTATAGAAAGACTAAACGCACGGTGGTGAATGAGCATTTCATGCTCCTGGATAGTTCAGTAATGCTGATTAAAATGACAGTTCAGACGGTGCAAGGAAGGAGTCAAGACTGAACTTTTCGGTGGTATATAAGGAAGATGGGAAACTCACAGCTTGTGAGGCTCGTGGGTGGCTGCTTCTGCTCCCACTGAGAAGAGCAATGATTTGCTTGAAGGTCACAGTTGTGCCAGGCAGTGAGAATGCAGACTAAGGTGGCTGCTATCCTGGGACATAATCAGCTCAATTCAGCCTGAACTTAATGAAGTTGCTACAGCAACCCGAGGTGGTGACTGTGTACAGATGGCCCGTAATGGACAAGATGTTTCAGAGATGTGGAGAACCAGGAGTGCTGCTGGGGAAATGCCAGTTCCCAGTGCCGTGGTTTAACCCCAGTGGGCAGCTCAGCCACACACAGCTGCTCCCTCACTCCCTGCAGTGGGAGGGAGGAGAGACTCAGGTAGGGAAAAGTGAGAAAACTCATGGTTTGAAATAAAGGCAGTTCAACAAGTAAAGCAAAAGCAAAAAGGGGAATTCTTTTACTACTTTCCACTGGAAGACAGGTATTCAGTATCCCCAGGAAAGCAGTGCTTCATCACATGTAATCGTGACTTGTGAAGACATTCCTCCATAGCCCTGAGCTTCCTTCCTTCTTCTTCCCCAGCTTTTATTGCTGAGCAAGGCATCACACGGGGTGGGATAATCCTTTATGGAGAGTCGGGATCAGTTGTCCCAGATGTGCCCCTTCCCAGATTCTCATGCACCTCCAGTCTGCCCACGGGTGAGGCAGCAGAATTAGGAAAGGCCATGGTGCTGTGTGATCGCTACTCAAGAATAATGAAAAAAACATCCCAGTGTTATCAATGCTGTTTTGGTCACAAATCCAAAGCACTTTATGAGCTACTACAAAGAAAAGTGACTCTATCCCAGCCAAAACTTACATCCAGGCACTGCTAACTCTGCCTGGATTAAAACTGGATGTAGTGCATCAAAGTGACTCTCCCTCAAGAAATGCACAATTATTAGCAGGACTGTTCACTTTTCCAATGGATTTGCAGTGAACTTACACTGATGGGAAAGCCAAAGCAAAACAAAGCACAGTGTGGCTTTGACTTAGAAGAAACCTGAAAGTTAGTTTTAATTTAATGTTCTCCTTCCCATTCTAATTTTTCTCCTTTGGTAATATGGAACAAAATCAATTATTCACAGAGATCTACTGGAAATCAACACCAAAGCTGTATCATTTTGTATTAACAGCATTTAAACAGTCCTTATGGAAGCAGAATCTACCTCAGAGCAATGATGTAGATCTCAGTCGCTGCTCATCACGGAAACAAAAAAACCAAATATTTTACAAGTCAGCATGTGTGTGAGAGGTGGATTTTCCACAATAATTTTTAGATTACCCACATAAATGTTTTTCCCAAAGAACAAGTCCTCCTGAAAATTTGCTCTGTAGGTGGAGGTCTTTGTGCTCAACTCTTTGTTAATCCTTTTCCCCTGTAAGGGGAAAGCAGAGAATGCAAGTCCATTAAGACTCAATTTAATATTTGCAAATCCCTGTTTATCCATAAATGCCCTTCCATCTCTTTCTCCCTTGTTCTATCATCTCCTGCTTGTCTGCTCCTTGCACAGTGTATCATGGTGGAATATGATTTTTCTTGGGAGAACCTGAACTTTTGCAGAGCCTCTACAACAGTTTTTAGTTCTTTCAATGTTTTGTCTCACTTAAGCTTCTGCTTTTCCAAAGGAAATTCAATTGGTTTTAACGTGTTTCCAACCAAATGGAAACCCGGACTGTGTAAGCCATGTAGGCCTCCTGTGGGAATTGTCCTTGCCTTTCCTTTCCACTTGGTACTGAAATGACAGCAAAATCTGCTGGCCAGCCCTCCCCTTTTATCAGAGGCAAAATTAACTTGTCCCTCATGTGTTTTGGATTCCAGTCTAAATCTGGACACTGGGAGATTTCTAGTTAATGCTGACCTTGAAATAGGACATGTGGGTGTATCTGAGCACACCTGGCTGTGATGTCTGAGCAGCTGAAAGACTTTCAGAAACAGACGTGTTAACCATGTCCACCCCGATCTCTTTTACTTCCATTTATCTCACCCAGCAAGTTCCTGGTTTTTTTTGTCTGAGAGATCATTTTCTTCTGGCTTGTGTCCTGATGAACTCCAGACCAGAGATCTGAAGCCCTTTCAGGGTTCTTTTGGGATGTATTCAGTTTAATGACAAGATGTAGGTTTGACTTCACCGGTCCTGAGCTCTCATACCAAGTATGGATACTCCCTCAAACATTTTGAAGGCTATATTTATAAGGCCTATTACAGTGCATATTTCTGTCAGGGAGGCAGAAGAGGGGCTGCCACTCAGGTGAAGTGTTTTTCTGAGTAACACATTGTTCAGAAGTGGGGACACAGGCAGCAAAGACCATGCAGGGTGCAAGGGAAAGGTGGGGCACACGTCTATGTGCAGCCGTGAGTTCTGGTTGGCAACATCTGTCCTGCCTGGCTGCAATGAGAAACTCTTTTGCCCTTCCTTCTACGCCCTTTTCTGTGCTCTCCAACAACCCACAAATTATCTAAAAAAAAAAAAAAAAAAAAAAAAAGATGCTTTTTTCCTCCTCCTCCTCAAATTCCTGCTGCAGCTTGGGACTCTGACCCTTCTGCAGTGAGAGCTGGTGATATCAGAGGCAGAGGACTGTGACCTTTAAGTGTGAAAAAGTCAGAGGAGGAGATAAGTTATAAGAAAATTCCTGCATGAAATAATTCAGTGGCAAGGTATTTTGAGGGACAAAATAGCTACTAATATATAGGCTGTAATTCCAAAGCTGAGGGGGAACGCTAAATGATCTCCAAATAAAATGACAAACTACAAAATGTCTTCAAGATCCAAAGATTTATTTTGCTATCTGAGCCCTGTGCTCTCTCACTGTACACAGGGATATATAGTCCTGAAACAGAAATGAATTAGAATCAACGATGGCACTGCAATATTTGAAAGTGCAATGGAAAAGGGAAAATACAGCCAGTGAAGGATAGAGAACAGATTATATACAGTAATAATAATTGTATTATATATGAGATTGAATTAATTTGTTGAGTTCTTGCATGTTGCCTATGTAAAAGTAAAGCATTATATTATTTATTATATTAAATTTCACTAACAATGAAGCTACACGTGGACCTGCACATGATCAGGTCTCTAGTGAGCCAGAAGTCTAAGGCAGTTCTATGGACAACTTTGGATTTGGAACTCTATCAGGTCTTTTGGCTATAGCCTTGGTCCATACTGCAGAGACAGAGTCTTCATGCTGGCAACCTGGATCAAAGGCAGACGGAATGTTTCCAATTTATATAGACTTAGGTGGAAGGAAAATCAGAGGAAACTTGTGATGTGACCAGTGATAGGACACAAATAAATGGAATGAAGCTGTACCAGTGGAAGTTCAGATTGGACACTAGGAAAATGTTCTTCACTGAGTGGGTGGTCAGTCAGTGGAACAAATTCTCCAGGAAAGTGGTCACAGCACCAAGCCTTCCAAAGTTCACAGAGCACCTCAACGATGCTCTCAGTCATATGGTTAATTTTAGGTACTCCTGCAAGGAGCAGGGTCTTGGATTTTGTGATCCTTATGAGTCCTTTCCAACCTGAGATATTCTATGATTTTACACTTTGGAAGTCCAACAAAATGGAACAGTAGTTGAAGGAGAACATTGTCCCTCAGTCTTGGAAGCTATTTTAGAAGAAATAGAATCAGGCAGTACATCAGGAGGGATTTTTTAATGTCCTCATGACAAAGATGAAGGATAAGCCTTGATTTAATCATAACATCAAAAGCAGGAGAGGCTCTTGTATTTAGACAAGGAAATAAGATGCAAAAAAAAAATCAGTGTTAAGCTCACGCATTTGCTCAAGTCTTAATGGGTGCTCTCGAAGTTTTGTATTGTAAACGTATTTTAAGACTGTCCTTGTGGTTAAAATGTCTAATCATCTACAGAGTTTGAGTGGGAGAAACCTTAACATGTGCTGGCTCTGGATTTGGGGCTCTAACTACAAGCAGTCTTGTTTCTTCACCCATACCGCAAAACACGAAAGGAATGGCACCTCCCAGGGCTGCAGAGCTAAAGCAACGCTGTCTAAAAAAATGCTTAAATTGAATTTTGTGACTAAGCCCCTTTGCAGAAAGCCTTGCAGAGAAAATATGGAAGTTACACTGCTTGGCTGTGTGAAGGCAGCCCAGTAGGTGGCTGGGTGAGCACCAGCACCAGCACAGAGAAAGTTTGTCAGAGCAGGCAGATAGCACTCCCAAAGTTGTGTCTTGGGCTCACTCCTGACGTGCTAAAACAGAGCTACTGTGTGGAGGTACTAACAGGAAGCTGCTCCTTTTTGACAAATTAATGTCACATAAAGAAACATAAAAACATCTACTCTGTGCTAAACCAGAGCTCTGTCTTGCCCGGTGTCCCAGCGTGAGCAAGAGCAGGGTGAGCAGACAGAAGCAGTGCCCTGTGGCACCCCAGCAACCTTTCTGTGCTTGGTAATTCCTGCACAGAGGAAGACATTTCATCCATTACTTTGCACTCTCATTTTGAACCCACCTAAAAACCCCCCTGTATTATCTAGAGTGTCCCATGATCCAAGTTGCAAAGCTGTAGCGCACAGAGAGTGCAGAATATCTAATTTTATTTCTTTCCCACATGCCCTTTGCTGGTTTCTTTGACACCTCCCTAGTCCTTGGATCAGAGGAGTCAGTCTCCTTTGCTATTCACTTTTTCCAGGCCAGTCATGATTTTATACCCCTCTATCACATCCTCCTTCAGTTTATCTGCCCTGTGGCAGAAGAGTTCCTGTCTATTAAATACATCCCCACATGAGAGCTGTTTCATACCTTTGATCCTGTCTGTCAGCCTTCTCCGCACTGACTCAGCAGCATATTCTGGGCAAGAGCAAGATGGGAAGCAGATCTGGTGAAGACTCACCCTACATTTATGGAGCAGCACATTGGTATCCCTCCCAGGAATACCTAAGGGTTTGTTTTTCTGCTCACAACTACCCACAGAGCTGACATTTTCTTAGAATGCCCATTTCACCTCCATGATTTCTGTCCTGAGTGGCAGCTATTCCTCCAAAATAGAGGCTTTTTGCCTACCTCTGTCTGAAATTGGCTCTGTGGTGGTGACACAAGCCACGTTCCCAGCTCAGCGGGGAAGAGGATTAGAGACTCCAAAACAGCAAAACACACAAACACAGCAATATGCATGGAGTGAAATCAATGTCTCTGTGTTTGCTCTGGATTCAAAAGCCATGTAAATTGCTGATTAAAACCACTGCTTCTAACAGCCATCAGAGGAGTGGATGAAAAGAAAGGAAATAACTCTACGTAGACCTTTACTACAGAGCTGGATTTGTATAAGTGGGAACTAGACTTGATGCACTTTGGTTTCTGCCCCTCTAGCAAAGGACCTAGGGCATTTATTGCTAATTTTATCTTGTTTGATGAGAAGGACTTCCAGAAATAGTGCCTAACTCCAGAGTCTCCACACAGTTTCTCTAGTGCAACTGGTGCCTGGAATTCAAACTGTGGGGCCCTGGGGGCAACTGTGGTGCCAAACATGTTTCACCACCCCACAGACTGTGCAAGATTGGAAAACACCGGCTTCTTGTAGAAAATGCTTTCCCTTCCCGTAGGACACAGGTTACCAGAAACCTCCAGGACCATCAGCAGTTGGTAGCTGAAGCAGCAGCCAGTCTGAAATTTTCTCTGAGTTTTTACAAGCTCTGTAAGGATTATAAAATTCTTAAGTTATGTAAATAAGTCTCTTTCCTATACATTGCTTGAACTTAATTGGGTGGTGAAAATATTGTAAGTTTGTGCTTCCACAGCATCTTTCACAAGAAGATATCAGAAGTGCTTTATAAACATTCACTAATTAAGCCATTAAACCACACAACACCCCACTGAGTATGTAAGGATTTACAGGGATGTATACAGTAAGAAGATTAAGTTTTACTCTTAGTAGATTTTTATTTTTTTTTGCTGAAAAATGAAAAAATAAATCCAGAAACTATTTTTCTATAGAAATGACTTAAACACCTAATATACTGGGATAATGTCAGCAAATCAGGTTGTTGGGTGGATGTTCTTGGGACCACAGCAGTGAGCACAATGCTGGGAGGCTTCTTGAAGTTTTCCCCACCCTGTGCACTGAAGGAAAGTAGACATAGCTCAATGTCAATCCCCTCAGCTTTAAAATAGCCCCTACCCACTGGAGCTTCAAAGTGCCTACACTTTGAAGAGCACAGGTGCCCACACCAAAGGCCTCTGGAGTCTTTCTCACATCTATCACAATAAACACATCTCTGCTGGAGCAACATATATGCTCATAAGTTGATGATGCATATATTCACCCATAAGCTGGATCTGACATCCTGGGAGTGAGGAGAAGGGAGGATGGGGCCGTCGCCTCTTGACTACCGACTGCAGGAGGATGGGAGTGCCCTGGGGGCCTCAGGAGGAGATAGATCCCATTCTTCTTCACAGGATGCCACAGGAGCAGTGGTAGCAGGTATCAACAGCCACCACCATGTCAGCAGACCTGACTCAACAGCTCGCTCAAAGCTTTTGGGTTCTCAGCCACTTCGGTATCGCCCCATGGCACGAAAGCTGTTCGGTATCATGTCTGCCTGTCATCTGGTCTGAATCAGGGTGTCAGGGCTGATGGCCGGGAAACTTTGGAAAGTTTTTCAGTCCACAGATAAACAGCAGCAAATGTTCTCAGGACAACACATTCTGGAGCACCAATCTTATCAGGGCACTTAGGACGCAGCCTGTATACACGTTTCAGGCCAGGCAGCCAGAGCACACAAACAGCTATGAAGACCATGTTGACGGCTGCGGGTTTTTCTTGCTGCTTCTTTCTTTTTTTCCCATCCTGTTATAACAGTGAGTGCTCTGCAGTGCTGTCAGGAGAGTGCTGAATAAAGCCATCTTTGCAGAGATTGATGCCAAACCTCATAGCCCTGAGTGCTTTTACAGCAAACAGGGTCGCTATGTTGTCTCATGGGGATGGTGGCAGGAAAAAGCAACTCAGGTTATCCATCCAGTTGTGAGGAGGGAATGTGAGACAGTTTTGAGTCCTGTGTTCTCTGCACACAGCTTAAAAGGAGCACTGCATAGCATTTGGAGAGGGAGCTCTCTGCACTGCTGGTGTGCAGCCCCCGTTCACCTTGCATTGCCCAGGTGAGGGTAAGCCAGGCTGGCAGTGTGACTGCGGCCATGGGGCTTCTCTTATGGTCTGGCTCAACTTTGTCAAAATGAGCTCAAACCTGCCTGCACTGCATGTTCCAAAGTTAGCCTCAGTCCTTTCTGCACATTCATGAGTGGTTGTATAGTTTGTAAGAAGTCATCCCACTGCTGTGACTTGGAGAACTCAAAAACACAAGTAATAGAAATAAGCTCTTATTTAAAAAAGAAATATTCCTATAAGCCTCTTTTCATGGCTTTTGTTTGAGTACAGTCAGGGAGTTATAATTGAAATATATGCATTACAAGTTGGGGTTGAAAAACTCAATGTGTTTCACACCTACGTGTATGGTGTTACCTAAAACACCTCCTCCTCCTTCCTGTCTCTGCCTGGAGTCTTCGCTGCTGCTCAGTTCCTGCCAGCAGATCTCTGTGATCTTCCTCCACTGAATCAAGCTCCCCCGCTGAATTTATTACAGCCAAGGGATGTGATGGATGTGAGCCCACACATTAGCTTTAACTTCACGTTAAAGTCAGATGTGAACTTCAGGTGAACTCCCACATATGGTGAGAGAGATGCTGCCTGATCCCAGATTCCTGTTTTCTGTACTGTCTTCTGCAGTTTGCACAGAATGCTGCCACAGCCAGGTCTGTCTAACACTGCCCCCACCACCTCTGCTGATTCCAGGTGGAATTGTGGCCAAGATCAGGCTGAGCAGGGAACGTGATGGGCTTTGTGCAGGTTGCCAGCAACCAACCTTAGACATTAAAAGGGGCAAAAACAGAGTCTAAGGCTACTTGTTTTGCCAGCAGAAAGGACAATATCACAAGGGTAAAGGGTTCATCTTCCCATTGCTCCTCAAACCTTCTGCCCAGCATTGTTCCCCTTGAAGGCAAATGCAACTTTTGGTGCACGTTTAGAACTTTGGTGCTTCAAACACTTTCCCTGATCCTGCTTTGCTGTTGTATGTAATCAGGGTTTGTCAAGCTCTTCTCGGGCCATCTGTGTGATGTGGGAAATGGGCCAGTGGCTGAATGAAAGCTGAAAAATTAATGGTCTGAAGAGTCATCAGAGCTAAAACTTTGCATTTTCGGGTGATACTCGTGTTATTCCACTTGATTTGGATGTAAGCATGATGGTACAATCCCTCCAGTAGTACTGTGCTGTTTCTGGATATTAAAGGTGCTGCTGGGGATGCATCTCTGTAACCAAGAAATCAAGCATAAAACACCACTGACTTATTGTCAGCTCTTGGTTCAGCCCTGATTTTCTTATTTTCCAGGTCCTTTTATCCTAACTAAAGCAATCCATTTTCCTACCAGCCATTACAAGTTAAGAATCAGATTGTCCCAAAACCTGCTCCTCAGTACCTAACCTGAGGTCAGACATGGATAGAAAAGAACATAACATAACTCACTTTTCCCTGCATTTGCCTAATTCTCTTTACAGCATACCTATACAACTTAGATTGTCATCTCACATAAATTAGTCTAATCCTGGTTTGTTTTTAACCCTTCTGTCTCCTGCTCTTTCATACTTCTCTCTCCATTATCTACCCTCTGCCCTTCCTATTGACTGTTTGCACAAATCTATACATGCCAGAGAGTCTCCAAAGTCACAACATCCAAGGAAGTTCACTCTTGCTATGACCAAGGCCACCCTGGGGATCTCATGGCCTGCAGCCTCCTCTGACTGGGGGTGGAAGGACTATGGGATGTTGCTGAGGGAGATGGGGATGTTTATCCTGGAGAAAAGGAGGCTCAGGGGGGATCTTGTCAATCTCTACAACTACCGGAAAGGAGGTTATAGTGAGATGAGTGTGAGTTTCTTCCTTCACCCAGGTAGCAAGTGACAGGACAAGAGGAAATGGCCTCAAGTTGTGCCAGTGCAGGTTTAGATTAGACAATAGGATTTTTTATTTTTTTTTTCACAGAAAGGGTTATAAAGCATCAGAATGGACTGCTCAGAGAAGTGGTGGAGGCACCATCCCTGGAAGTGTTCAAAAAACATGTGGATATGGCATTTGAAGGCATGGTTTAGTGGTGAACATGGTGGTGCTGGTTGACTTGATGATCTTAAAGGTTTTCTCCTACTTTAACAATATGATTCTGAGAGATCCCAGTTTCCTTTCATCACTAGATAGATGGGTATGTTCTTGCAGCAGGCTCTTCACAGAATGTTCTATTGCTCATTTTTAATTTTTGTCTCACCAAGGGTCTTGCACCAGAATCAGAGAGCTGAACACCCACACTGGGGCTTTTTTTATAAGGTCACTGGATATCTTCATCCCAAGTTGACAGTATTATCTTGTATGAGGATGCACTTAAGATAAACATCTGTCTCAGGCTTATCTGGGGTCAAATTATGTTCACAGAGAGCAGGAGAAGAATACAGGGATTTAAAACTTTTCCCTCTGTTAAAAATTAGTTTAAAGTTTACATAATCTGAAAAAGCAGAATGACAAACTTAATTCAACATCCAATGAAGTTGTTTAAAAAATTTCTTCCTGGGGTATGAGCTGACCTTTTCCCAAATAACAGAATGC
Source organism: Acropternis orthonyx (assembly GCA_035583155.1). Classification (NCBI taxonomy): domain Eukaryota; kingdom Metazoa; phylum Chordata; class Aves; order Passeriformes; family Rhinocryptidae; genus Acropternis; species Acropternis orthonyx. Next base: position 4,926,633 of record JAWWEU010000081.1, on the reverse strand, counting down.
CAGTGGCTTCTGTCAGAGGCACTCTCAAAAATGACAGGTAGGTGTTTTTCTGCCATCTCTCCCCACAACTCCTACAGGAGCTGGTTTTCTCAAGGCCTGACTGTATTTATCCTTACAAAATCCCTGAGGAAAGCAGAGAAGAAATCATTCCAACTTCATCTGTTGGGAACTGAGACCTGGAAGAATAAATGTTGAATTTTGAATCCCCTGTGGAGCAGTTTAGCTGGGCAGATAAACTCTGGGTGTGGAGTACACAGGTGTAGACCCTCATGTCTTTGGCCATGAACTCATGGACAAGCTGTCCATGTGGTGACCGTGGTGAATTATCACATCAAGGACATGGCACAGAAGATGAGTCTGTGACTGTGTCTGTGCACAATGGGGTGGACAGATCCAGGATGAGACTCTTCTGTGAAGGGACCTCATCTGAACTATTGCTCCAGGCTGTCTTTAAGTTAATGGAGAGAAATAGATGTCTCTAGAGAGTGATCCATCTTCTCCTAATATGGCTGTCTATGGAGAATTGCTCTCTCAAATTGCCTATTTCTATTGACTTCCACTGAAGCTGAGAGTTCCTATCTCAGGGTGAGACATCAGTTTTAGATGAGAAACTCAGAGCAAGGAACTGACCCAGATTCTACCAGTGACAACTCTTGGAGCAACTTTTCCTATGGCTTTGCATTAGCCAGGGCAGACTGTCCCATATCTCAGAGCACCTGGTAAACTTTGAGTACTCTGAAAAGCACCACTATTACTGAACCATATTATATTTCACAGGGGAGACAGCAAGTAGGTCTGCAAAGGGTTTTCCTGCCTTCCAGAGGGTTTCCTCCTACCATTTGTCCTTGTTGCCAAGCAAGGTGCAGAGTTAGAGAGGAAACTGTCCCATTTAAAGTGTTCTGGGTTTACATTTAAAAGAATATCCGTCATTAATAAATGATCAAAATAGAAGAGATTACATTACAGTGACACAATCCATGGGCAGAATAGAAGTGAGAGTCACTGAAGGTGAGCACTGAGCAATTCAGCCTTAAAAAGACCAGCAAAGAGAAACAAGACCAGTGTCTGAATTTTCAAATTTCTTAAAGTTAAGGTTCTCCATAATTTAATTTCATGAAGACAGTTAAGCGTTTACCAGCAGGACTTGTAATGAAGGGGTAAAAATTTCCAGCTTACAAATACTGGCACAAACTTGAATTGTAGGATTAAATAATAATAATAAAAACATGTCCCATACTTCATCACAGTTCCACTCCCTGTTCTGCATCCAGGAACTAGCATTACATTAGCAGAACTTATTTCATCCCCATCCCTGTTTAGTAGTCCTGTATATCACAAACACAGTCAAAGCAAGATGTGGCCTCACTCACTGTGGCTTTACTTGCATAATTGACCCTTCCCTCAGTAAATCCCAGCTGGCAAATAGACAGATGTGTGCAGCTGCTGCAAGGAGAACCAGCTCTTGGCTGGCTGTGTCTGCAAGTAAGATGTCACGGGGGCAGCTGAGGATGAGCTGCTGGGTCAGTCTGTGACACCCACACCCTACAGGGAGCAAACTGTCCAGGCATCAAGAGCATTTTTGGGGGTGGAAGAGCTCATTTTCCCCCACTCATGGGTGGGTAGTGCAATGCAGCTGGGCTCTAGGGGCACATCCCTGAGGCTGGAGTGGGGAGGAATGGAAAAGCTGCCAGCCCACACAGGAATGAACTCTCCCTTGGCAGCTGTCACCTAGCGCAGCTCCACCAGACCAAATGGCACCAACAAGGACTGTGCCCCCATCTCATTGGTAGCCATCAGGAGCTTCTAATACTTGCTCATACTAATCAGGATCGGAATCACTGTTCCCATAATTATGGATCCTGACAGAGGCAATTCTTATGTTTTGTGAGGTGGTCCAAATTCTGGACACCTTATTTTATACACAAGCATATAAATGGTGCTCTGCAGACAGGATATGGAGAGGGGACCGAAGAGGTTATTGCCTGTATCTACTCTTCTATCACCAACAGCAAAAGGCTGTTATAATATTCCCAAACAGCAGCTTCTTTGAGCACATATTACTGTCCAAGTAATATTACTCTCTAGTACCTCTTTCCTGTGCTATCAACTCTGTTCTCTTAAGAATTATTCTTAGGAAAATAGTCATGCAGTTGAAATGAGCCAGTCAGAACATCCTTTCTGAAGAGACAGTCCAAATACTAGAATAAGCAGCCAGTGGCCCTGAGAGGGATGACATGAACAAGATAGGAAGTCCTTTGTCTTTTTTGACCGGAGTAGATGGTATGTTTCTAGATGAAGAGAGCCTGCCTTCCACCTTGGTTGCGTACAGTGAATTTTCTCACACTGAGTGGCTAAAAGGTCCTTCATGTTGTTAGGCAGGACACCTTTCCTAACCCCATGACCTTTCATTCTGCTAAACACAACAAATATGGGTCAACAGCATTTGGCGAGGTAAAGCTCCAGAGCAATCCTCTACTGACGCTGAAATAATTCCAGTGCATGAGAAGTGAGAGCAGCTGTGGCTGCTTCCACATCCACAAGCAATGCAGCTTGCTCGATGCCAGCAATCCTTAATCCTCTTTGAACTCCTGACTTCACGTATCGAATGGTTGCTCCATGGAGTAATATCTGTGTGTTACTGCCCATTCACTGTAAGTATTTTACAAGGCGATAGAGGGTCGAGAAATGTATCCTCAGGAGGCACATGCACAAAGGTTACTGAATGCAAATCGTACTTGCGTCGGCACTGGCACATGTTTGTAAAACCGGGAGCAGGGTATCAAGTGTTAAAATGGGAAAAATTCCCTCTGCATCCTGTGAAAATGCTGGCAGCCCAAGGGCAGAGAGTGCCCGCGGGTGTGGTAATTTGGTACCGGTGCTGCTTACTAAACAAAGTAATCGTTTGAGATGCCAAATAAAGGGATAAAGCTATTTCAGCAAGCAAAATGAAGTCTCTCCTAATGTGGTGGGGGGGAAGTAATAAGAGCTTTCAGGTCTGTGTGAGAGCCATGGATGAAGGAGCACACTGTTAGTGCTTCCTCTTCAAATTACCTGTTTTGCTGTAGCCTGTGTTTTCCTTACAGTCCTAGCTTTGGGAGCGCAGCAATGAGGCCTTTTAAACAACGTTTTGGGAAGGATTTTTAAGAAGTGTTTTATCAAAATCTTTTCACAACCTATTGCTAACGGTTCTTGCATGCAGCATCTAATCCACAAGTCCTGTCTGAACTGAGCCCGTACTTGGGGAGCCAAGCCATAGATCACACCAAGGAGCAGCTCCACATTCACATCTCACAGAGGCATTTTGCTTTAACAACAATAGTGGTGCATGTGGGGTCAAGTCTGTGTCCTGAAGGCCTCCCACTGCAGCCAACTTTTGACTTTAATGAAGATAACTCCTGGCCTCAGAGGCAGAATAAGCTCTGCCCTCAGCTGCATGTGTAGAAATCCAAAAGTAGGACATTTTCCTTACTTACTACCCATGAATCTGAGCCATTTACACAAAAAACTGACAGAGGTTTGAAAGAAGGAACCTAAAGGACTTCGAGAGATTTTATTAATGGTTGAGGAAAGGCAGGGATTTCACTAACTAGGTACCAGGCATATGCCTGAAGAACATAATCCCTGTACTGCAATACAGCTTTAGAAATATTGTTTTGCCCTTACTCACTTCCTTACATTTTTCCTGAATAATACAAAAAAATATAAGGTTTACAAAGGAATAAGGCAGTTTCCTGGAATACATCAGCTCCTGTCCTCATTTTCTATGCAGTCATGACCAGGCAGAGTATTATCTGAAAGTAAGTTATGATCCTAACAGCAAGTAAAAACATGGGTGTTTTTTATTTTTTAAAGCTCAATTCTGAAGTTTACAATCTATGCTGAGGCAAGAAGAAAATTCAAATGTGAATTTACTATGCAGATCCAGGGATGTTCCTTCATCTCAACACAAGTTAAATATCAAAGGGGTGCAATAAAGGGGTCCTAAGCCAGAAAGAGTGAAACTGTAACTCATTAACATCATTATTCACCATCAGCTTATGCCACTGGTGTCCTTGCAAAGCTGGTCACACACAGAGTAGATTTCTTTGATTAATGAAACATGCCAAAAAATGAAAATATGCTGAAAGTGCCAGGGCAAATGTAACTCAAAGCTGTCTCAATTGTGGATACTCATGCTTGTAAAATAAGAGGGTTGCTTTCTATCCTCGTAAGAGTCTGTGTATGTCTTACCAGATAAGTGTCAGGAAAAAAGCATTTATGGATAACATACATGGAGAAGGGACTCACCTGGAAGACATAGAATCATCAAATGGTCTGTGTTGAAAGGGACCATAAAGATCTTCCATCTCCAATGGACCTGCCATGGGCAGGGACACTTTCCACTAGACCAGATTGCTCAAAGACCCATCCAACCTGGCCTTGAGCATTTCCAGTGATGGGGCAGCCACAACTTCTCTAGACAACCTACTCCAGTGTCTCCCCATCCCTAAAGTTAAAACAAATTATTCCTAATATCTAATTTATACCATAGGCATGGGCTTCATGCTAGGGAGTAGGTAATACATTTGGGCATACCCTGTTACATGGGTTCTCTGACAGGGTCGATATTATAATTATGGCATATGTTGTGTGGTAGCTCTTCCCAGTCATTCCTAATCTTCTGGGCTGGAGGGGTAGGGAGAATCTGTCAGTGGTGGTGTGCAGCAGCATAACCCAGCTCCCTGGCTGCAAGCCAGAGTGGATAACAGACATTTACTTGTTAGGTGTTCCTCTGACAGACCCCAGAGAAACTTCCCAGGGCATTTGTGGCACTGGAGTTTGTACCACCTTCACTGTACACAGGTGTTGCCAACCCCTCTTGCAACACCCTGCTGTCACCTCACTCTGGAGGACAAACTTCCAGATCTCTCACACTGTGCAATGAAGTTCCCTCCTTCAGCATCCACCCAAACAACCCTTGTTTGAAGGAGTGGACTCCAGCCAGAGCGTGGATGAGTTTCCCTAGAAGTGTGGATTCATTGCTTGAACTGTTTGTGTGCCAAAACCTGTTCCTGCTGCAATTAACAGACATTGGTGTAAAAGGACTAAAACTTGGCCTTGGTGAATTTCAACAGGAAACTTTAGCTGATTGTAGGCTACAGCACATCTGGTCTGTAGGATTGCTCCTGCCCAGGGAAAATCCCTCTGCCACAGGATCCCTAGGTAGCACCAAATCACACCAAGCTCTGGGTCCTTATCTCCAAGATGCCAGCAGGTCCCTCCTCCTCTCAGAAGTCCAAAGCTTGCATGTTGACAGCTGTGCTCTGGAGGCACTGCAGAGCTGTCTGTGATAAGGATGATGTTCACAAGAGCACGAGCACGAGCTGTGGTGGAGGCCAAGCCCAAGTTCAGCAGGAATATAACCCAGGAGGTGATAGTCACCTCAAATCTCCATGCCTTCTGCTCAGGGCAGGGAACACTTACTCTCCTTGCCTTTTCCCCTCACAACAGGTACCCAAACCCACAACTGGAGTCCTCAAAACACAGTTGAGAAAACCTGGTGCCAGTGTTGTTGTGGCATCTCTCTGTGGATGAGAGCTGCTGTGCTGATAAGGGCTAACTAGTTCACAGAGTACCTCCAGCAGGATAGCAGCAGCTGCAGCTGATTCCAGGGACATTCCCAGCCACTCAGTGAGTCGGCAGAATTGTTAATCCCGAGGCATAACTGGTCTAAGGAGGAAACTATGGAGCAGACACAGGCTGCTGCTTGGGCAGAACTATGGGGTGTGTCTCCTATTCCCACCCTCAACATAAAACTCAAATACAGGAGCTGTAGAGGTTCTGCATGTGGCAAACTTGAAAAGAGTGATACAAATACTCTACTTGCTGTTTTGTCTTGTTTTCTCAAGCTTCTAGCAAATCTGAGAGAGGGTTTCATGAAGCAAAGGACTAATCCAGGGGTGTGGGATGCCCAGGGAGTGCCCAGACATGCCCATACCCAAAGTCTAAGGAAGATGGATATGGATGTTGATCATGATTGGCATCTTGCCCACAATATACCCTCCGCTGTTCCCAGACATTGTCTGCAGTTCCAAAAGCAACTAAAATGCCAACAACAAAATTGCCAACCTAACATTCATGGCTAAGTTGATGACTACATTGGACACCACTACAAGTTTTGAATTCTTCTTAAACATGTTTTCCTTTCAGGGAGCTGATACATGTGGAAATGTCAGCACAGGCATTCTTTTCCCACAGGTCATGCTACCAAGCTGAAACATCCTCATCCTTGAGCCACTTCAGCAGGTGACTTGCCATGTTAAATAGTATCATGTTCCACAGCAGAGACAGATGAGGGCCATGCCAGCACATAATATTCGAATTAATGGATTTGGTCTTCAGCTGACCTTCAGAACACCCCTAATAGCCCATGGAGCAATGCTCTGTGATGCATGCTTCAAAGATGCTCCAACCTTCGCTGCAATTCAAAATATTCCCAGAGTACTTCTTAGGTAAAGCTTAACACTTTAGGGGATGCCTGCACAGTGTGGCTCTACCACAGTTTTCACTTTCCCCAGGTGTGACATCTATTTGACAATTTATTTTCTGAAAAGCCTCAATCATTTCAAAATAACTAGGCCTTTTTTTTCCTTTTTCTTTTTTTTCTTTTCTATGGATAATTAAACTTTGCTCTATTCAAAGGCTTTCAAAGAACAGCTGGCAGAAAATAAAACCTCAAACTCCAAGAAATGAAGGAAGGGTTGCTTTTACAGAGTAATCTAAATTACCCACACTTCAAAAGCAGAGCACAAAGGAGGCATTTAAATAAGGGTCCTTTGTTCTGTGGTTGCCAAAACTGACATTGCTGTTACTGGACAGTGCTCTAAAGCCCTTTTTTAGCTCAATATAAACAGCCTTTTAAAATCCAAAGAAATCTTTAAAAAGCCATCAGATTAGGGTAAGAGAAAAATTGTAGCCACATTACATTGGAAGCTACTCTACAAGCCAAGGGGAATGTCTCATGGATTTGGCTGCATTTGCTTTTATGATCCTCACTCTTCATTTCTGGCTTGCAGATAGTCATGGAGGGTGTGCTGTTCCTACTAGATGGATTTTCTGAGAAGAAACAAACAAGAAGAGCTTCCCATCCAGCACAGTGCCTTAAGGATACCTTGCCATCCTGCTATGCAAAAGGCAGCATCACCATTTTCAGCCAATTCCTTCATTTTTTAAACCCTCCTGGTGTTCACATCAAGCTGGAGGAGCAGGAGGTGGCTTAGATACAGGCTTTTGTTTGTAGAAAAGATCCTCCAACCTTGTGAGCCTCTGACCCGTTCAATAGTTGTGTCCCAAAGCTGAGTCATTACTGCAGGTAAGGAGCACGGAATAGAGGTACAGCCACACAGCCCAGCTTGATTTAATTAGTGACATTTTTAATTAAATTTTATCATTAAAGCAATAGCAGGAGTATGCTTATATAAAAATATTTAATGAAAATTTCCTCAGCATCAAAGAAGAAAGGTGTGACTCCAGCTTAATTATTTAGACCAACGGAGGTAGAGCTTGGGTATATCTGAGAATTGGTTGCAAGCAGCGCTCATGATTCAACCACCAAATTAAGGCTGCAAACAAAGGCTTTTGCTGTACACCCCGTGGCTGTCCTGCAGCCTTTACTGGCACAGGGGCCATGTAATTTGATGACAGCTGAGATGCAGCTCTTGGGACATTTTTACTGTTTACATGAAACAATTGATTAGACCTACAATTACACTGTGATAATTGTTAGCCAGGAAGGGAAGCTTCTGCTGTAGGCAGGCAGGTAATAAGATGTACTGTAATATTAGGTTGCCCTGAAATTCTCAAACCAAGATCCAGATTTAGGAGTCTTGCTCAAATACAGCTGGGAAATTTGAATCTCATGGATCCTGAATGGCCAAAGTCCATTATCTCTGTTGGAGGGAACTATTACAGAAAAGGAGGCATTGATGAATTTCTCCCTTTCTGGTTTTCCATCCAGAAAGGGGACACTTCTCTGATTCGTGAGTCATTGCACACTTGGAAGAAATGTCTAATTTGCCTGCTCATTGTCAGACACATCCCAAGCTCATCATTTTCTACCAGGAGGCAGAGAGAATGGTCATTAAATTCAGCACTGAAAGAAGAAAATCACATGCACAATTTGCTGCCTGTGCCTCTCCCCAGGGACTCCAGGGTTTAATGCAATTTAGTATATCCCAGCCAGTGGTGCTTGGCTGCTTTTAATTAAAAAAAAATTAAAGGATTTATGTTGGGATTAAATGGGATAATTATTGATTGATCTCTGCCTTCTAAATTGAAAAGCATTTGGATTAATCAGCTTTTAAGTAGGAAATCACTCGGCTCTGGACAGGAAGCCAACCTCAGGGCCTGCACTTTGCTTCAAGCAGGGCTTTATTTTGTCCTACTCCCCCAAACTCATTGGGAGATATTTTCCTTTCTTCTCTTCTTGATTCATACATACAGCTCAGAAAAGAACTGCTTTAACTGGGACAGGCTCTAGGTCACAAGTTTAATATCACCCTACATTTGCAGGTTACCTTGCACTACCTGCAGAGAACATCTGCCAGCCTCTGTAGCATCCTGAGGCATCTGACCAGGAGGTCTGACATCCTCTGAAACCCTTGTGCTGGGAACTGGGCAACTCACCTCCTAGGCCTGTCAAATCAGCAATGAGATACTCCATGATGCAATGGGCAGGTTTGTACCAACATTGTTGCAGGTAGATTTGTCTTGTAGGTCAAGCAAAGCAGACAATGTAATAGCCAGCTCAGGAATCAGAAGGGGCTTCTAAATAAAATGGTGTAAAACTTGCTCTTGATTTAGTTCTGGGACTGTATGTAGCACCTAATCTGTACGAGAAGCTGGAGATGAGGTTAGGCAGGCGAGGAAGGTCTTAGGGAAATGTGAGCTAAAAATAATAATGGCACACTCAAAATAATAATATTCTCCATGCCCAGCTGCAGAAGTAAGCTGCTGACCTAAGCACTGTATATTCAGGTTTCCGCATTTATTCTGAAGCAGAAATTGTGTAGTTTTGTGATCCTCATCTTTACTTGGGGTATTCCACCTGCAGGAAAACAGAAGCCTTGTGAACTCCCAGGAGACCCCAAATGGGGAATTTGAAAGAAAATATTTGTTATTTTAGGGTCTTTCAACAGGATTTTTCAGCCTCTGAATAAAATTTACTATTTCAATGAGTCATATTTCCAATGTTAGAAGCAAGTTTTAAACTTCCCGTGTGTGATGAGGAGAGCAATGTCCGCATCACAGTTTTTGTCTTCTAATTTATCTAGTGAAATTTTCCTCTTTCATTTTTAAAAGTTTCTCCTTTCAAAACACTTTTTTTTAAAGATTGCCCATCAGAAGAAAGGAGCATACCCAACCATTTTTCTAGGAAGCTTTTCTGCTGAAGTACTCCAATCCCTGGGATGCTGGTCCAGCACTGACTCATACAGCCCTCCCCCACAGCTCATCTACCACAGGTAGGTGACCTGGCAGCGTGGTAGCAGATTACATCTCTCTGCAGCTGTAAGGTAATTCATACTTGAAAAGATGATTTGAGTCCCTCACACAGTAGTCAGCTCTATAATAATTGGAACAGAAGACCTTTCTTCAGCTCAGTGAAAGCCTCTCCTCCACAGATAACCAAACTTGGAGAGAAAAACACCCAAACTGTGTCAGTCCCACTCTCTGATTATCCTGAAATTATAACCACCCTGGCCATAACCCTTGAATGATCCCTCCTGCACAGCTTCCTTAGGAAGAGCATACTCAGAGTTGATCAGTCTTGCTCACTAGTGTATCAAGAACTACTAGTGTGATTATTGGAGTCATTCTTGCTCTCTACAACTCCATGGAAGGCAGTTGTAGCCAGGTGGGAGGTTGGTCTGTTCCAGGTGACAAGTGGTAGGAAAAGAAGGAATGCCCTCACATTATGCCACAGGACATTCAGGTTGGATATTAGGAAAAAGTTCTTCACTAAAAGGGTTGTCAAGCCTGGAACAGTCTTCCCAGTGAAGTGATGGAGTCACCATCCCTCGGGGTATTTCAAAATTGTGTAGATGTGGCACTTAGGGGTATGGGTCAGTGCTGGGCTTGGCAATGTTGGGTTAACGATTGGGCTCGATGATCTTAGAGGTCAAACATAAATGATTCTATGATTAGGTAACAGTGATATAAAAATGATTGAACTGTTATTTCATCTCCAAAGTTACTTGTCTTGTCTCAGTTGTGTGGATATTTTCTAAAGTGCATATGCATTTTCTAAAGTGGCCTGATCCTCAGACTGACTTCATATGGATACAGGGCTCCCACAGGAAACCTTCTAATGGACATCAAGACATGAATGAGCTCCACCAAATGTTGGCCAAAACAGTGGGGCTGATGTACACAAGTTCTGTACAAGTACATAATCTTCATAAGGATTACTTTCTCCAGACTGAGGATTCCCAATTCAAGGGAAATGTGGCAAACTGGAGCGTGTATAGTGGAGGGCCAACTTGATGCTTAGTGTGCAGGAGAGCACAGTGTGTGAGAAGAAGGGGAAAAAGCATATTTTCATCAGACTAGAGGGAAGAAAAGACTAAGAGGACAGCACACTGCCATCTTCATCTATCTGATGTGGGATCAACAAGAAAAAAGAGTCATGTTTTTTTCCCCGAAGTTTACATCAAAACAATAAGAAACGATGGCACAATTTGCAGCAAAGGAATTTTAATTATGTCTAAAAGGAAAAACATCTCCAAAAGAGTGATTCAGCTTGGAACAGGGACCCAGGGAGCCTGTGCCATCCCTGTTCTTGCTGATATTCAAACCCTGAGTAAACAGGGCTCTGACCAACCTGATTTAACATCAAACATTTGAAATGAGCCCTGCTTGAGCAGGGCACTGGACCTCCAGAGATCCTTTCCAGCCTAAATGGTTTTATGATTTTATGATGCAGTACTGACTTTCCCTGCAGAAATCAAAGCTATAGACCAAGAATTTTACTTTTGCTCCAGGCAATCTTTCAGATAATTTCAGCCCATGCTTTAAATACTTGCAAGGTAGGGACTAACGACTGTGAATTTGATCTGATATTCCCTGGGCAGTGCAGGAAGCAAAGGAGACCTAATGTGTGTTCAGAAGCTGATATCACCAGGGAGACCTGCAGCCCACTGCAGCCTGGGCTTTCCCATGCCAGGCATGTTGCACTGTGCTAGCTGAGAGGTAACAGGAAGCATTAGCAGCTTAGCTGTTTCACTGGTCAGCAGAAAAGGATATTTGGGCAGGAGAAAATAGAGAGACTAAATTTCTGGGTGATGCTTGTTGTGTGTTTAGCAGGTGTTGTTCATGGTAAGTCACTGTGTTATGCTTGAGGAGCTTCTAAGGCAGCAAATGAGCTGCTCCTGCAAGAGGCTGTAGTATTGATAACTCCTTACCACCTCCTTGCAGGAAGAAACTGGGGCAGACAGAAACTACTAACATCTCTCCTGCCCAAATCACTGTGACCTGCTTAAGCAACTGTGTCTGCATTCAAGGCCAGCCCTGGTACAGGATGACTGCACAAAAGTAACCTTCACTCACCTCCTAGGAGCTTTGCTATGCGTTTCTTTCTTCTCCTCCCCCGCCACTTTTCCACGACCTCAAACTCCCTCTGGGGACTGTCAGAGTTTTGAATGATTTATTCCAGTAATGGCAAAAGCCCTGCAGAATCCAACTCCTTCTCCTCCGTACCTGCTGCTGTCTGGGACAGCTCGGGTCACCAGAGGGTGCTGCTGGCACCCTTCAAGCGCCAACCTTTTTCCTAAGCAGTGACCCGTGTATTTTCAGGCAGGTTGGCCTTTTCTTCTGTGCACTCCCCATTCCTGTGATGGTAGGCCGTCTAAAGCAGCCTTTCTTTGCAGTCTCAGGCTTGAAGCATCCTGGAGAGTGATGGTGTGTGAAATCCCGAGATTTTTGCTCACACTCATTCAAAAAGTCACCTGGCAGTCCCCAGGGGGGAAGGAGCAGGAGGGTCTGTAAGACTGAGTGGTTGACCATGGTTACACATTAAGAGGGTCTTCCACCACCCCAGAAAGGAAAGGCGGAGACGTGTGTGTTACCTGTGCACTTGTGTTGTGCATAAACACGCACAGAACTACTTAAAATCAGTGAAAGTCAATGCACCATTTCCACGGAGCAGCAGAAAAGTCTGACTGGACCTTTTGGCTTCTCAAGTCTAAAGCTGCTGTTGCCACAGATTATCCTCACAGTTCCTGAGGCATTCTTGAATTTAGTCCTACATGTTTCTGTACTGTTTGGCTTCAGCTAAGTTAATCCTGGCTGTCACTTAAGTACAGTTAAAGATGTTCTACTCAGAGATTTGCATTTGTGCATAATGGGACTGAAGTCCTTCCCTGTCTTCTTCATGCAGCTTTCAGAGACCTTGGCGGGTGCACAGGAATCACTGAGCATTTTGCAAAATAGTGCCTGAAAATGAATTCTGCAGTCCTAAATGAGCTGCTGTATAATCCTTCTATCTGCTTCTGACTGTCTCAGATTAATTCCTTTTGCCAGTCACTTTCCCTTTTCTCTAAAACAGGCATATTTTTAGCCTCTTAACAAATCTGACATACTAGAGTTTCCCTTGTGTGTACTCTCACTGTCACCTTTTCTAAGAATATTAAAAACTCTTCTTAACTTCTTGTAGCCCAGGACTGGAAATTTAACATCAGTAGTCCAAGCAAGCAGTGCCTATGGGGCACATATGCATTTATAATGCTTGCAAGAAACACAACCCCCAAATTCCACTAGGGAAAAAACCACCAGTGCAAGTTTGCAGAGTCACAGAAAGGCTCCTACTAAAGACAAGTTCTGAGTGGCTCTTTCCTGCCCGTGACTTTAACATGCCCTGTACAGGCCAATTGTGGTTATATAATACTGGCTCCAGAGCAGATGCTGCTGTGTTTGGGCTGGGAGATTATAGCTGGCATGCACAGCTAATGGGAGCTTTCTGACAAATGGAGCCACCCCTGGCAAGCAGGGGGTTGCAGCGAGGGAGCCGCTCCTGTTGGCTCTTTCCTGCAATCCAGTGCAGCTGGGATGGAGACAGGGACCGGAGCGGGGGCTGCAGTGGAACGCAGTGCACTTCTGGGAGCAGGCAGCCTTCAAAGCACCACCAACAAAAAAAAACCGAAAATTCAGCAAATGCTCTCCTGCTCATCCCGCTTGTGGCTGGAGGTGTATTGGGGTGTGACTGATGGACTGTAATGGTTGTCAAGCACGGGAGTCTCCTCTGGGGGAAGATGATACACCGCATCCAGGATGGTTAGTATGTTCCTGTCGTTGAGTATCTGAATATCTTTTCGTGTTCCTCTGTGGTTCGCCACGTTTTTGGTGTATCAAGTGTCTCATTAGCTCTTCCAGCGCCGTGACTTGGCGCTGTGGCATGTGCAGCAGGAGGCCACCATGGGAATGGAACAGCAGGCCCTATTGCAGCGTGCTGGGTACAGTGCTGAGATAGGCTTTAACACTTTGGTATCAAAAGGCTGTCTTAACAACCCCGGATCTGCTCTGACTCTGCTCCAGAAAATCTCATGTGCCACCTTTTGGTGGCACAGGGCTTCTCCCAGGCAGGTAGACAGGAGGGAAGCAGCAGCAGAATCTCCAACTCCTGTTCACAGCAGCACTGCTCCCGTCCCTGCCCTTAAGAAACTTTTCTATGTCTGACTGATCAAGGCCAACCCCTGCCATCCCCAACGGGCTATAAATTCAGCCTCCCGAGTGTCCTGCAGTTTGACAGACACAGCCGTTGCTGCCTGCTGACTCCCAGCACGTCCCTCCAAAATCCTGGGCTGCTACATCGCGTTAAAGTGATGGACGAGGAAGAGCTGTACCCAGTGGATTCAAATCTCTCCTTGCTAGTGCTTAAAGGTTGTTTCACATCTGGATTCCATTAAAAAAACCTGTCCAGTTTGGTAACTAAAGCTCATCCGGGCATAAGACTAAATAAGCAAACATTTCTAGTAAAACTGTTCTTGTCTGGTTTGAGATATGTGCCACCAGTGATGACCTTATGCTACCCTTGCTGGAAAAGCTAAGCTGTACTAGGGATAGGATCCAACTGGATGCCTTTCCTCGTCAAGTAAAATAATCAACAAGCCACCTCCTACTTTATCCCCCTTTGGTAATTTCCAGCTTCCTCTCTTCTGCAGTTTTTTGGTGTCTGCCAAAACAGGCCCTTCGCTATTCCTGCCTGCACCTGAGACGGGCAGGGAAGTCAGAGGGAGTGGTACATTCCCATCCTGGACAACATGGAATTTCCCATCTGTCCCTATGGAGTTGTGGGAGAGCTCCCACTTCACCTCATCCACTGCCTAAATCCCTACTTAGGTATTTCTGAGAAGGAAAGCAAAAGGAGACCTGAAAGATGCAAGTGCCTCAAATTTCGTAGAATCATACAAGGATAGAATGCTTTGGGTTGGAAAGGCCTTAAGAGGTCATCTTTTTCCAACCTCCCAGCCATAGACAGGGAAGCTTCCACTAGACCAGGTTGCTCAAAGCCCCATCTAACCTGGTCTTGAACAATTCCAGGGATGGGGCATCCACAGCTTCTCTGGGCAAAATTTGCCTAATAATGTTCCTTGTGAAGGTCTACCCAGAAGATTCTTTCTACCTTCCAGTCTAATCTGAGTAACAACCTCTCCACTTAGAGTCCTGAACAGTGACAAGACAGATGTGTTGGAGCCTCAGCCGAGGGAGGACTGGACCTTGCTGGGCTGCAGATACATGTATTACCTCCTAATTAACACTTTAAGTGTTCCCTTTTTGGTCCTTCCACCACATCTCTGCACACACACTGCATCCAACCATTTCATAGAGGGCAGAGAAAGCTGACAGATTTCTCAAGGAGCTATTCTGCATTGTAACATTTTGACTGCACTTCAGGGCCCTTCTGGGGCTGGTACCAAGAGTACCTGAGTCCTTTTTAAGCCTGTTGGCTTTCAGCAATCTAGTCAGAACAGCATGGGGGTCAGCAAGAGCTACAGCATCTACCCAAGCCAGCAGTTGAATCAGTTAACAGAGGGCTCTGCACTCATGTTTGTGGTGACATTGCCATCAGCACCTGAGCTATGTAATGCTCATCTTGCAAAGGCATGTCTACATGATGCTGCAGCTCCCAGTAGTGGTGTTACCAGAATAAAATCTTGGGTTTCAGCCACTGTCCAAACCACAAAGCCTCCTGTCTCTTAGTAAACAGCAGCTGCTTTACTTCCCAGAAGTGACCACATTTCAGCAATGGCTGTTGCAATGTAAATAGTTTCTAACGCACCAGAAACACATGAGCAGGCTGTACTTAAGGGTTTGTGTCCTTATAGTGAGAGATGCAAGTGTGGAGCTGGATGGTCATACCAGTTTTGTTTGTTCGTAGGGAGTATAAGAGCAAAAAAAATAACATATTTGCCATTTAAGAGCAGCACTGCCAGCTGAATCCCACCACAAATGGTTCAGTAGTCACTTAATCAAGGATATTAGGAGTGTTGCAGCACAGGAGGAAGACCAGTGATCTTTTCATGAACCTAATTGTAGCAGAAGAGTGTCAGACTCATGGTGTCATGGCATTGCTGACACTGGGGAATCCATGGCACACGTCTGCATCCCAGTTCCTGTGCTTCATTAGGAAAGCAACAAGAGATGGGATTTCAAGTCGTTATGACTGCACAGGCTGAGTCCCACAGATCCAGAAATACCCAGAGAGCCAATATTTCACTGCGTAGCTGGAAGGAGGCTATGGAAGTGATTATTGACATGACTATTACCACCAAAATCCTCTAGGACTGTGGTCATTTTCTTGGGCTCTTCTAGGGAAAGCAAACATGACAGAGGAGTCAAAAAAACATTATAGTAGATCAAGCAGACTTCAGGTAACAGCTCTGAGTTGCTGCTCCACAGCAGGATACTTCTTAACCTTTTTTTTCAAGTATGCACAAAGCTGAACATAGTTCACTTGTCAGTAGCATATTAAGAATATCCACACTGAAAGACCTTAGTTCTTTACAGCATCAGCCACCCGGTGAAAAGGCTGTTTTTACTCATGGACAGGGCTGGGCTTGGCATCCAGCATCCAGCAATGGATTTGCAGGATGGATCTGGGCAGGGCTGGGGCAGCTTGCCTGTCTCTGCAATAAGGGCTGCACAGTGTTTTGCTGCAGCAGCTTCTAGCTCTGCTTACTGCTGCATTAACAATGTAGGCACACTTTCAGGTGCTACAAAAACCCTGGTGGGCAATGGAGACTTTCACGTCCAGGACATGGCACAGCTTCAGGCTGGAGTGTTACTAGAGAGGAATTAAATTCTGCCAGTAATGCCAGAGATATCTGGTGTGAGCTGAATACTCAGACTTGACCAAATCTTGAAATTCTTTTAGCCTGAATCTTAATGAACCAAAGGACAGGTAAGGGAACAGTGTATTCAGAGAGAAAACTGAGGAGTCACAATGCTTAAGCACAATATATTATGATGTCTTCAGCCCAAGCTGTCCTTATTAAATGTATGTGTAGTTTTGGTTCAGTCAAAATGTTTAATAAAAAGTTGACCAAAAAATTCGAATTTGGGACTTTGGTCAACTGTTGAAAGTGAAACATCTGTTGGCTCCACTACTCTCACTGAAAGTTGGGAAAAGTCGTGGCAAGAAATCACTTTTAGCCAGAGACCTCTATGCTGAGAGCCTGGGGAAGGGAAAGGGGAGGGGAGCTGTGGTATTTCTGGAGAGTGCTTTGGCATGGCTGATACCCTTGCACTGCCATGTGGCCTCCCATGACGCATCCCTTGGCCCTGCGAGCCTCAAACACCAGCCATGAGCAGCACAGAACAGGCTGCATCTGCCCCGTGGCCAGGGGACATCCACTGTCACTGCTTCTTGGAAAGTATCTTGTGAAGAAGAGAGGAGTCTTTTATTTGTTTCCCCCTCTCAGAGACCTGGCTCTTGCTGAGTATGCAGTCTTTATAAAGACTCCAAATGTCAGCAGAAAGCTCACTCCTGGAGGTTGCCTGCTGCTTCACATGCTGATCTGTGGCAGAAACTACATTTGCTCTACATAAAAGCCTCTGCTTGTGCACAGCTGAATGATCACCCATTTTTAATGTGCTATGACAAGGACGACTGGGTGTTGAACCTTTCGGCCCTGCTGCAAGATCACTTTTAGCCTGCAGTGCAGTTTGAGCTTTCCTGCTGAGTGTGGCAGGAGACATACCAAGATTTCTTAGATGCCTCTTCGCTCGGCACAGAGGGACAGCTGCTGTTAGCAGAGCTGCCCAGAGCACCCTTTGTGGCTCAGCAGCAGTCATGCTGCACATGGGGAGAGGAGGAAACTGGATTTATTGCTGAGTCAGATGCATTTGTCTCACTCTGGCATTGGGTCCTGGGATGATGTTGCCGTCACTTGCAAGGTGAGCTCTCTCTAGCACAAAGAGCATCGTGCCTCCCTCTGTGATCCCCTATAAACATCAAGTAAAGAGGTTTAGCAAGCAGGAATCAACAATAACAGCAAACTGCACTTAAATCTTGGGCCATCAGCTGCTTGGGGTAGGTTTCTAGCCCAGCAGGGTTTCTCCCCAGGCGTGGTGACAGCAGTAACCTGAGAGTGCTCTGCATTCTTTGTGGTCATCTTCTAGCAAGCCAGCAAACATTTGAACTCCACCAGTATTAGATTTTGTGGTTACTTTGTAATGTATGTGTAATTGAGCCCTTCTGTGGATTTGGCTTCTTTAATATTGCACTCATTTCTGGAGTATGAAATAGCCTACCTTCTCCATCCTCTGAAAATGAAAAACATGTTTCATTCAGCTCACAAAAGTATCCTCAAAAGCGCAGGATGGAGACGTGGAGTCCTCTCCAGGTAGAAATTCCTCCTGAAACTCTGTAATTCCATGTATACACACACATGCATGCATAGTTTTGCTTTTCTGGCTTTATTTTTTAAGGTATTATGAGAATGGTTAGACCTAGGTGGGGGAGGAGGAGGGGGAAAGAGGGAGTGAAGTAATTATCATATATCCTTACTCCAAAGTCTCCAGTTCCTAGGAGCCTACCAAGGAGAACTCTCAAACCAGCATATACCACCCTTTTTGGTTGCTTGATGAACCAGCCAGGTTTCTCCCTGGGACAGAACAGATGGAGAACTGCCTGTCTGGGGAACTTCCCAGGTTGTTCCCAAGCTGTTAGAGCCCTTTGTCAAAGTGATTATTCCTACACCACTAAACAAGACATGGCCAGGCACAGACCTCAGTGCTGCCACACTATCATCCAGACTACAAAACTGCTCTGAGCACTGCACCACTTGCTCCCTGTGTGCTTTCTTGTGTTGCTAACAGCCTGGTGGTGTCCCCAGGCCATCCCACACCATCCATACTTAATCCCCCTGTACCCTCATATTGCTTCCCAATTTCTCCCATCACCAGATGCCTGTTCTACCAACATTTCTTTTCCCAACAGCCATTTTCCCTTCTTGGAAGGTCTTGAGGCTTTTGAGGGGGGGACTGGTCTAGCAGCACGCCCTGACAGGTGAACAGGAAAAGATCCCTGAGACTCTTCTGATTTAGGTCAATATCCCAAATATGCTTTTTAGGGTTTAGACCAGCTAAGGACCTATTCAACTAAGCAGGTTGGAAGGTGAGACACCCCCCCTCAGTTAGACCAGAGTTTATTCCTACTGTCCTGTTTATTCACTGGGCAAGAAAAGCAACCGGTGACTCATTTTAGTAAGCAGCAGGAATGTAACCTGTATGAGATGGAAACACAGTCCAAGATTTCATCCATGAAAGCTTGTCTGTCTCATTGCTTCAACACTGCTGATGGCTGAGATTAACAGAGGGCATGGTGTTTTTTTGGCTCACCTAAACTGTAAAAACAGATTAAAAAAAAAAAAACACCAAAACCAACCAATACCCAGAAGTTAATGTATATCCTTACAAACAGAAAAATTAGCAGAAAAGTAGAGCTTGGAACCAGTGTAGAGTGTCTCAAACATTTTGGAGGCAAGGGGAAATGAAGCATGTCTCATGCTGGATGTGAGGCATTGCTTTGGTCCAGTTGTATGGATAGAGCTGTAAGCCAAGGAATACTTTATTCATCTAGAAGGCAGCGCCTTCTCATAGCTTCTGTCAGCAACATGACGCTCTTAAGAACACCTGTGTCTTGCAGGCAGACCTGTCTGACCCCATTAGCTTGGGAGGGAGATGAGTGTTTGGAATAGAAACTCTAATCCTGGCTCTTTGATAGACCAACAAGACAGAGCACCGAGGTGCAAACATCGGGCTGACTCATAGCAAGCTGAGCTGAAATAGAGATGATATCGAAGCATTAATAACAGCATCTTTGAAGTGTTTGGAAAACCAGCTTTAGTGGTGGCAAAGCAGAGTAGAAAACAGACTTACAGGGTAAAGAAGCTGTTTGTAGGCCTGACTGAAGAATGTGAATTCTCCATACTTCAATAAAGGGATTTATTTGCTGAGTAGGTGATAACATCAAACTGACACCTCTGGAGGGAGAGCATCCCAATTTAGGATAACATCACAAGTATGTTTTGCCAGTCACTACGAAGGTATTTACATGCATTTAATCCACACAGTCAGCTGGTGTGAGAGTCAAAGCTCTCAAATTAGAGCTGGGTAAGGACCTTAAGCTTCAGGCTTCAGGGATTTGGACACAGCTCTGAGACCAGAACTGTGATACTTGTTACTATCAACTGCCTACACCAAGAACAGAGAGGATTAAAAAAGCTCAGATTGATAATTGCAAACATCACCAGATAAAAAGATTCCTATAGGATCAGGTTTCATCTCATTCTTTACTCTGGGAAGCTCCCTTTAACTGCATTTGGTGTTTGCTCCAGGACAGATTGCTAAGGAAAGACATGTCCTTGTTGTCTGCATGGAGGTGACCGTTTGGTTTTACTGAGAATCCGCCCCACCAGTTCTGAGCATGTGGACTAAATTCCTTTCAGAAGAAACTAAGGAGAATGGTCCACTTTGAGCACAAAGGAGTGTTCTTTGTCCATGCTTCCCAATACACACTGTAATACTGAACTGACTTGAGAGGTGTTAAGTCAGCAAGTCACCCCTCTCACCCTGCTTCCTATGCCTCGTGCAATCTTATAAAGCAACAGCCTTACTACCCCTGTTAGATTTGGACAGGGGCCACATTTACCACCTTCTGGATCCTGGACAGCTCTTCACCTTCCTGTCAGTGTTCAGGAGTGTTTCTATGCCAAACACTCCAAGAATGTGAAGGCTGACTAATCTTCAGGCTGATCTTCCCATCCTTCCTGGGGAAGCTGAGGTGAGAGCAGATCCCAGCTGCTGGGTAGCAGGTTCACACTCTGCCCCCTGAGGCTGTTAAATCCTCGAGACCCTACACAAAAATAATTTCTGCAGCTATTGTGGGTTATCGTTCCTGGCATATGCATACCATGCGTGAAAGACAAGACCTTCTCATGGTGCAAGAGGATGGGTCAACAGTGGGGTGACAAACTGGGGCTTTGTCCTTGGTGGTCACACTGACCTGTGGACACTGACCAGCTTTCCCTTGCACCAGGCACTCTTGTTTTCATGGGGGACAATGCATTTTTGACTGCACTAAAGCAGTCCACTGTCAGGCTTAGCAACCCAACCTCACCCAGATGAGCATTTTCCTTTCTAGTTAACCACTGCAAGTTTGCAACAAAATGAAGATGTCCTCCCCAAAGCCTAGAAAGCCTCTGTATACGAGAAGTTGGGTGGTTCTTCTTCTGGCCTCTGCTGTGTTCTCAGTGGACAATGGGATCACTCAGTCAGCCCAGCTCTATTGCAAATGCCAGTGGAAGGAGCTGCTTTATTGCCTGTCACCCACTCCTTACAAAGGACATTTCACTATGGCTTGAATGGCAAAAAACTTGGGGCTTAAACCAGGGCAATTTAATGGTGGTGGGTGTGTTTTTGTATCCTATACCAACCTCCAGGTGTGCAGTGGGCCCTGCTATGGGGGAAAGGAGAGCTTGACTCACAGGAGTAGCTTCAGTGGGGTTGACTGTTATTGGGTTTTAGAGGGTCTTTCCTCTGGCAGTGAGGACAAAGAGGACTTGAACCCAAATTCCCCAACACAGCCTTGAGTTTTAAAATCAAATAGCGAAAGACGATCTTATTTCCAGTGGACATATTTTCTAGCCCACCACATCCACTCTTTTGACTTACTGTATCATAGTGTTTTGTGAACGACTTTCTGGGAGGTGAATCCAACCATGGAAGGTGCACATGCAGGAGCACATCCAGATTGCTGCCCTCTGCACCTTCTCGCTGCCTGGAGAGGACAGTGCAGTGAAACCCTGGGGCTGGAGAGGTTGCCCAGCTAAACCCTGCAACATTTCTATGGAGATAAAGGATTCCTGGAGCACCAGCTCTGCAGATAAACAGTTATCTGAGCTCTGCACACACAGAGGCATCTGCCTGTCACTGTGCACAAACCTGAGCTGCTTACAAGCTGCATCACTGCTGATGCTATCGAGGTGAGCATCACCTGTTGCAGGGGATTTATGCCAGTGTCATCACCACTGAGCTTACCCCATTCACGCACCCACCATTCTACTCAATAGCGGCTCATACTGAAGCAAATCAGGTACTTGTTAAATTCTAACCCTCACCTTGCTGCTCTCCATATTTTCTCAACTCCTCCAACTTTTGCTGAGAAGCACTTCACGGAAGTATGGCAACAGAGAGAGGTACAGAGCCGATCTTACCTCTAAAGTGCATACCCATCATCCCAGCTCCTCATGGAAAACAACAAGTGCAGTAACTTCTGTCTCAAGTATCTTTCCATTTGACAGTGAAGGCAATCCAAACAAATCTCAAGGCACCAGAGATAACAACATCTGGTTTCCTGTGTTTTGTTTGATGGAATTGATGGTCTCTGGTGATTAAGCAAATGCAAATTAATTGTTCCCCCTACAAAGTGAGGCATTTATAAGACCTGCCCTCTCTATGAAAATGTTTGGTTTTCTCTTAAGATCTGAGCTCTTTTTATAACCTTTCCTCTTTGCTAAAGATTCACAGCCTACTCAGCCGCTTATTTTTGCAAAACTTACAGGAATTCATTTATCTTTGAGACTCCCACCCCTCCACCAAACCAGACTGAAACAGGCCAGGGAGAGAGAGACACAGGAGAGGCACAGGGACCCTGTGAGCATGCATTTTGTCTCTACAGAAATCCAGGCAATCCCTGTGAAGCACCTGCCTTCCTTTGAGGGCTGTTATCCTTCCCCTGCAGGGTAAGGGGCTCCCTGCACAAAGGAAACAGCTATCTTTACCCCATTTCAACGACAGGCCTTAGAGAAGACCCTGCACATTTTTAGCACCTCAGCACAGCGCTGCTGAAGCAGTTGGCACAGCTATAAATCTCCCCTTGCGAAATCCAGAGCAATCCACCTTCCAACTACAGCATCCCACTTCATCACAAGCTCTTCTCTTCTGCTTCCCTCAAAGTCTTTCCAGCAAACCTCACAGCAAAGTCAGACACCACAACCAACGCAGCAAAGCCCCAGAGCATCCCTTCAGTCCTCGCTTCCTTAATATGAGAAAGAAGCATGTTCAAAGCTGCTGGCTCTTTTTCTGCCTTGCTTGGCCTGTGCAGTAAGACAAGGACAGGTGGAAGTGATGACCACTCCTATTTAAGATTCAAGGTGGATGTGGCTGCAAGTTGTGGTCTGCAGTCCTAGACAGTAAAAAAAAAAAAAAAATAAATCAAATTCCTTAAAGATCAACAAAATACATTTCAAAACTAGCAGGTGTGTTTTCCAAGAATTGCCATATTGTGTCATGAGAAAACATAGCCCTTTACTCCAGCCTATAAAGAAAAAGCAGTCCCACACCTTCCCTGAGGATTTATCCCTCCCCACAGACCTTGCCCCACTCAGGTGCAAAATGGGAAACAGCTGGAGGATTGAGAGTATCCACCATGGTATAAAGGAGCAGAGCAAACATGGGATGTGTAGGAGAGTGCAGAGCTTTTTGGGAGTTTATCTATGTTAGAGCCCAAGGCATGCATGTCACCTCTTTAAGCTCGGCCTCCAGCATTTCCACATCTGCTTGAATCAGATTTAGAGCAGCACCTGCAGGGATGCAACAGGTCTACAGACCCTGCAAAGAAAAGGTGTGGGCAGATTTGCAGTGAGCAATGAGGGTGGTGAGATCCTGGCACAGGTTGCTCGGAGAAGCTGTGGATGCCCCAGTCCTGGAAGAGTTTAAGGCCAGGTTGGATGGGGCTCTGAGCAACTTGGTCTGGTGAAAAGTGTCTCTGCTTGCTGCAGGGCAGTGGGGATGGATGACCTTTGCAGTTCCTTTTCCAGCCCAAACTATTCCATGATTTAATGGGCCTATGTCAACAGGACCACAAAGGGCTGAACTGTCTTATATTGTACTGGGCCCCATAATTCCAGGTTTGTATCCTCTGTACAAGTACTTATCACAAACACAGCTTGTTCCTGAGCTAAAAATGAAAATTATTTTTTCCCTGTGTGGTGTGCAGATTTGGAAAGATTACAAATTAAGACAAATGTGAGCAACTGGAGCAGTCTACATGAAGGGAAAAAAAAAAATCGGAGTTGGAAACCTAGTTTCCCTAAGGGAATTACTTTATTCCCATTAGCTTTAGGGAAACCAAGATTTCACAGAAAACACAGGTGTTTTAAACTACAGCTCTATAGTACAAGTCAGCTTTTAGCAGAGAACAATATTTTAATTCCTTTTAGAGCCATTTAGCATGATTTAACCATACTTATCTTAGTCTTTTGTCTTTTTACTCCTGAAACCCCAGTTTTTTTGACTACCATGGCTATTAGGAAAACAGACAGCGTGAAGACGTGCACGACCAGGACATACACTTGAAGTTTTGAGGTATTAAAAATAAAGTAATAGTAGTAGTAGTAATAATAATAATCAGAAGAAGAAAAGGAGGCATTGTTTTGAATTAAAATCTCATTATTTAAGGCACTCTGATGATGGTGAACACTGAATGCTGGTGTGTGGGACTGTGTAGTTACTTTCTAGGGGAAAAAGACCTCCGACACCCTGACCTGGCAGGGACTCGTAACCCCACGCAAAGCAACGAGATTCCAGGGAATAACAACTGCAGCAGCAGTCTCAGAAACTTTGCCATGGCAAAAGCACGTGGGTCAGGAGCTGCTCAAAGTCCTGCTTGTCAGCTGGCTAAAATAGCTCGGGTGGAGGTGCTGACAAACCCATGCCCGCACTGCAGCCCAACACCTCCAGCCCTCGCGGGGTTATCGGTGACGTTTGACTCCGAAGCATTTTTTTTGCTCTCCTGCCAAATAGCTATTCCCTGGGGCACTATTTGCTTTCACATGCTTTCCCTTTGACACGGCTGCTATTTCTTTTGCGACATGTAAACACTCAGAAGGATTTCCATGTTTGTTCTTCGCCCGGCGCGGCTGGTCTTTCGCGGCTCGCGGCGGGGATTGACATGAAGGAGCAGCCGTTTCGCAGGCCTTCGGCGCTTTCTCTCCGTGTGCTCTGCTCCAGCCTGTCTCCCCTCGTTTTAAATCCACTTCTGCCCTTGGCTCAGCACCCCCACACTCAGCAGCAGAGAGCATTGCTGGTGTCAGAAATGCGACACTGCCGTCCTGCATGGGTGTCCTTTAGAGCCCAGCCGAGGCTCTGCACTGCAAAGCATTAATTCTTTATTTCTCCGCTTCCTACAGTGACTTTTGATGGTTATAAAATTCCTCTTTAGATCTAAAGCAAATTGCTAATGTGTTACTTTTCCTAATGCATGAGTTGCCTGCGCTGCTCTTACCTCTCCCTCTTAACATGGACTAGTTTCCAAAGTGACCCTGGTGTTTAGTAAGACAATTTGCATCAAAAGTAAGAAGGAACTCAAACCACTAAAAAAACCTCTGCATGAATCTGGAAATTGCAGGCTCTGACTCTGATCTCATGGATTTCACACAAGCTTGATTTAATAGATTTGCCACTTTCCAAGACCAACATAATTTGATTAATGGCTTTAAGCTAAATGAGGGTAGATTTAGATTGAATATTAGGAAGAAATTATTCACTGTGGGGATGGTGAGGCACTGGAACAGGTTTCCCAGAGAAGGTACTGTTGCACTATCCTGGAAGTGTCCAAGGCCAGGTTGGATGGGGCTCAGATCAGCTTGGTCTAGTGGAAGGTGTCCCTGCCCATGGCAGGAGGTTGGAACCAGATGATCTTTAAGGCCCCTTCCAACCCACATAATTATATGATTCCAAGATTTAATTAAAAAAAAAAAAATCCTATTTTCTGAGGAGCAAATACTCCAGGGTTGGAAAACAAGAAATCCATTTGGCAATTTTTTTTTATTTATTCTTTTTTTTATTTTTTTGAAATTTCATCCTGAAAATTAGAAAATCTGAAAGCTCTTTGAAACTTCCCCATGATCTGCATGAAAATAAGAAGAGTGCTGTAACCCAAAGGATCCCCTAGCACAGTGATGGGAACAAAACTATGCAAGTTAGGAAATTCTGGTAAAAATCTAGACGTGAAAATTTTCACAGTAGGCATTATGACTCTGAATTTCCTTCTCATGGGAATTTTGACCTCAAATTATAACCAGGAATTTCTTTAACTAACCTGACATGTTTCCACAGGGAGTTCTCATTTCAGCAAACTGTTCCTTCTAACCAAAAATATTTTGCTGAATTTTTTTCAGACAGAATCATTCTATACACGATTACTCAGAAGTCAAACTATCATATGACACGTTTTAGCAAATTCTTATTAAAATAAATGCAAAAACATCTTTTTCACAAGTCGGACTGCCCCAGATTAATGTAAAACATGATTATAAAATGATTTTATTAAACTAATTCAAAGGTCTGACTGGACTTTTTCATTGTAGTTCAAACTAGCTCAGTCTTGTTCTGGTTTAATATGATTAGGATCCTGCCAAGTTTAAATAGAAATCAGAGCACTGAAACAGGGTAACCAAGTTGGTGCTGACCTGGATGAAGATAAGGCTGATCCAATCAAGTCTAAGGGTTGTCCATGGCCTTCTGAAGCTTCTTCCAGAATTGAGGCACACATGCATTAGGAAGGACATTGCTCTTTATTTAGTACAAATTTTAAGATCCAACTCTAATAATAAGCAAAATGCAAATCAATATAATTAAAATGGAAATACATCTGTATTACCACTGAGAAAGTATCATTTGTATGCTTTTTATTAATCTATGAGTGGGATCCCATGTTTCCAGTAAGACCTTTCCTCCTCCAGCTAGTTCTACTGGGGAGGATGGGTTGAAATATCAATACTGGGTTCATCCTGTAAGTGATTCTCTTTGAAAAGAAACTTTTGGATCTGCTTCTAAACCATTTGATGTACCCAGAAATTTTCCATTGATTTCAACAAGGTTTTAATCAGGCCTTTAATGCTTTGTAGGTTACCTTACAATGCAAGATGAACTGGAGGGGTTTCCATCCACAAGCCTTCTAACAAAAGTCACCATGAATTTCCCCCCCAAAAAATGTGTTGAAAAAGAGTCAAAGACATAATAACATAAATGCTGATAACATTAAAAAAAAAAAAAAAAGACACAGGACATATTTGTTATCCTTATTTATTTAATAAAGAAACATAATAAACTTGAATTTTTCCAGGTACAAACAGCTTAATACGTCCTATGATATTGGCTGATATTTTCCTTGCTCTTTTTGTAGCTTGAGTGATTCATGTGGTTGCCTTTATTGAACAAATCAACAGAAAAAAATGGTAGCACTCACCATGCTTATGGACAGTGTGGGCCAACTACTGAGTTAGTGTCTTAAACTAAATCACTGCACCGGGTGGTTGTATCGTGGCTGGATTTGGATCGGCATCTCCATTAATAAGGATCTACAAGTGAGGTTATTGGACCTTTTAGAGGGGAGTTCTGCAACCATACAAAGACACCTTCCCTCTTCATCTCTAAAGAAATGTGCCACAAAACAATAGAAAACCCAATAGAAAACCAACCTTCCAGTTACAAAGGTTTTGAAAGTAATTTACAGTTCAGTTTTAGAAAGTTGCGCTGTAAACATCTAGAGTTAAGACCCTCTTTCAGACTTTTTTGCATTACATTTTTCGGGGTTTTTATTTTATTTTTTACAGGGTTTGGGTAAAAGACAGCCATTTGTAATTGCATCAGTACTATAGGGTCTCACAGCAATGACACTAAAATGTTCAACTCAAGGGTGAAATGACCACAGGAAGAGCTTTTCTCTAACATAATCAGTGACCAGCTAATTGTCTCTACATCCCTTTCATTACTGGGCCTGACTCTTAATAAAACCAGCAGTTGAGTATTTTCTAATATAAGGTGAAAATAATTAAAATACTTTTAAAACAGCATGACCAAAACCCCACTTCTGAGTGCAGGCTGGCATTTTTCTTCGGTTTCAAACAGTTTACATTGTACATGAAAAAAAATCACATGAGAAATTCTCCTTTTTCATAGTATTCTCCCTCTTTTTTTTTTTTAAATTCTAAAGCTTTGAAAGGAAAATATTTTTACTAGTTCTCAGCCAATAAATGCTTGTTCAGCAAGTAATGAATGTACTATTTTCTAATTAAACAGTTTCATTATAGGCAGCAGCTTGTTGCTAATGATCAATAAATCCCATTGAGGAGAAAACATTTTAATCAGTAAGTCGTGTCCTCTGAGTGTCAGCCACTCTATAAACTCACAAGATACATATATATGTATAGATATACGTATGTGTGTGTATATATATGTATATAAATATAAAAATCGCATACTCTTCTGGGTGATATGTACAGTCAGAATAACATTACAGCATAAATACACAGGAAATCTGTATAAAGTTTCTCTAATTTGAGAAGCCTTGAACAAATCTGTTTTTCTGGGGGGAGGTCGGGGTAGGGAGAGGGGAAAGAATAAAGAGTGTTTTCACTTTAAGGAACGAAGAGTAGTCCCCTTAAGTTAGAATCTAATTACATACAAGATTTAAAGGCAACAAAATGCCCAGAGGAACAGCCCTATGTTATACACCATGGACATGGGGTTAAAAGGGCAAGAGAGCATGATTATAATAATACTTATATAGTACGGTTCATTCCCTTATAGCACTTTGCAACCAGAAAGTCTTACAACACCCCTGTGAGGTAGGTAAGTATTATTATTCCCATTTTACAGATGGGTAAACTGAGGCACAGATAGGTTAAATTATTTGCCTAAAAATCATGTAGTAAGAATCAGGAATAGACCCCAGGAATCCTGATGGCAAATCCTCTGAATTAACCAATAGACCACTCTCAAGTGAATGCCTGAGACACCTCTCAATGAATGGAGAGAATATATTAGCCCATATTTACACAGATACATTGTCAGCCTTTTGACATGTTGTCTTGTATATTCTGACTTGTTTAGAGGACAGATAACAATGGCCATAGATAAACTTCACTGTTGTTTTAATTGTTGTTGCCAACCCCATGTGGTTTTTTGACTCCTTTCAACCTGGGATGTAAATAAATGTTAATGACAATACACCTTAAATACATTCTTGATATCCTTGCTTCTCCAAGGTGAAAAGCACAATTACTCTTCCTTAAAGTGCAATGGCTCATTACAGAAATGTCAGGATTTCCCATGAAGTCTAACCAAACCCAAGTGCAATCAGTCTGAAAGTGAAAGAACTTTTCTGTAATGATGGACTTGTCTATATATTCCATAAATAATTTCTCACATTCTGTGGAGGCTGAAAGATTAATAATAAATAATAATCTATGTTAGCATGTAAAATCTCTAATACTTTTCTACAGCCATACATCCACCTTTCACCCCATTGTCATTTCTTTGGCCTGATGAAGCTGATGGACACATCAGCTGTAAGTATTACTTTGTCTACAGGAATGAGGATATATATATTACCTAGTAGATTCTTTATGTTGGTTCCTGTATTTCTTGTCCTTCCCCAGAAATTTAACTGTACCATCTGAGAAAATGAAAGATGGACACTGAGTAAACAGGATTCAAAACCTCACAATTTATGTACAGATCCAGAGGCAATTCCCTTCCCACATTCTTGATCACATTGTCGCAGCCATTCTGCATGGCCCAGTTGGCATGGATTAATTATTATTATTAATAGTAGCAGTACTAATAATTTGAGTAATATTGACGCACAGTTCCCAATAAGGCTGCTTAGCTCAGTGTTCCTGGGGAAAACATAACCTATCCCACTACCTGAACAGAAACTTGGCCAGCATAGATGGAGCTTTGGAGCACTACACACAAATGTGATGCGCTACTTCTATGGCGAGTTTGATTGCGGGTTTCAAAGCAGATTCTTGAAACATACTAAAAAATTAGTGCTTTTATTAACAGTTTTACAAACAGAATCCATTCCTGTCTAGTTTCCTGAAGGATAGAACAAGCCAGTTCTCTCGTTATTTTGACATCATTTGCTTCTCTAGTTTGTTTTTTTGTGTGTGTGTTTCTGCTGATATGCAGTTGCAAGTCCCAAGAGGGAGGGCTTAGTGTAATAAACAGTTTAAATGTTGCTAATTTGATACTTTAATTTGCAATAACTTTCCTCTTCAAGCAATGGGGATCCCACAAGTTCCTATTACCTTGACTCAGAGTTCATCATGAAGAGTGTAAGGATTAATAATCTCCATGGAAAAAGAGACTTTTTTTTTTTTAAGTAAAAAAATATCAAATATAATAAATTTATGAAAGACCATTCACAACATATACAGTAAGTGTTACATTTTGCTACAGCAGCTGTGATTTTTTTTTTTCTTTTTAGAATGCAAGGTCATACATCGCCATAAGTAAACACACTAATATGAGTAAGACCTTAAATGAATGTATACAGCCAGGCTTTATCTGTGGATAGATATACACTGTGTTTACTGTTTTACAGTCTAGCCTATTCTTATTCACACCATTGATATAACAGCTATGACCCTGCAAAGATTCTTCCTGTGCATATATAAATATAAATATTGAGCCAAGTCAAAAAGAGCAGGGTCAAAGGTTATATGACTTATTAGACTCCTGTAGTTAAGGGTAAAAACTCCATTGTTTCTTTTGCAACTAATTTTTAATAAGAAGGCTGCTTCAATCATTGTGTAGTTACAGCATTACATTCTGTAAACAATATTTTAAAGCATTCTAAACAAACACTTATACAATTGATTCCTTATCCTTGTCCGGCGAGAGAAGACAATCTATAGCCTCATCGCTTTTGCTGACATCCGTTATCTTCAGCTGGAGATTATCACTCGTGCCTCTGGTGACGCTGTCGTAGGATGGAGGGAAAGAGGTGGAGGACAGAGTTTCTGACTTGTCTATTGGCCTGCCGTAGTTTTCGTTCATCATGAACGCAATAAGACCCTCCTTCTCGGGTGCATCGTCCTCGAGGATGCTGCTTTCCAAAGTTCTGTGCCGGTACAAGTAAGATGCCTGCTTCATGGAGCGCCGGAACAAATGCCTCCTGTATGCCCTCTGGATGATGATGGCAGAGACCTCTTCTTGTTTCCGTCTGAGAGTTGTTGTAATCGGTTCGTAAGAGATCTTAGACGGATTCGCCGCCATGAATTTTTCTTCCATCTGTATTTTAAGGGCATCCATCTCTCCGGATTCTCCTAGCACCCTTTTTGTAAAAGCAAACAAAATATCCAAGCAGTGGATCCTGTCTCCACTGACCATGGGCAGGTCCATCGCTATAAGTTTGATTTTGTTTGGTTTCGCTATGCGCAAAGGTTCTGACAGCGCGTCTGCAAAGTCTGAAAGTGCAGAATACTCAATAAACTGAGTGGCTTCAGGGTCAAACTTCTCCCAGATTTCATAGAACATATCAAAATCATCCTCGCTTAGAGGCTCTGTACTCTCCTCAGTGGCTACACTGAAGTTCTCTAAAATAATGGCTATATACATGTTTACAACAATGAGAAATGATATAATGATATATGTAACAAAGAAGAAAATCCCTACGGCAGGGCTTCCACAGTCTCCCTTTGAACCATTTGCATTAGGAAGGTTTGGGTCACAATATGGTGGTCCAGTGTTTAAAATAGGGTTGAGAAGACCATCCCATCCAGCTGACGTTGTGATTTGGAAGAGACAGAGCATGCTGTTAGCAAAGGTTTGGAAGTTGAACATGTCATCAATCCCATGCTCCTTCTTAACGTAGGCAAAGTTAGCCATGCCAAAAATGGCATAGATGAACATGACTAGAAAAAGCAAGAGGCCAATGTTGAACAGAGCAGGCAGGGACATCATTAAGGCAAACAGCAGAGTTCGAATCCCTTTGGCTCCCCGGATGAGTCTTAGGATCCGGCCAATCCGAGCCAAACGAATGACTCTGAAGAGTGTGGGAGAGAAGAAATACTTCTGGATGATGTCAGAAAGTACAGTGCCTTGAAAAGAAAAGAGACAAACAGCAACTTAGCACATGGAAAATAATCTCAGGCTTCCCTTCAAAACCATCAGTCAGGATTATGGAGAAAATAAATGATCGGAAGGCCCACAATAAAGTAAATGGCATTGTCAGTGTTTTCATGCCCATTTAATCCATACAAACTTTGTTGAGACTATCATCGAAGAATAGTAATGGCAGTTTTACAAAGGGAAAGCTTTCTTATTGGGAATGATAAACCAAGATCAACTTGGACAGAACACAACTGTAGCTTTTGTCCATGACCCACCTGAGAAATGTATCCCAAGTGCAGATGGTCAGAATTTTTCTGGTATGACAACATTTTTGTCTGTAAAACATTGGTCAGTCAGCACTGAAATGCTGGTGTGCTGGGCCTGTTTTTCTGAGCCACCACCAGAACAGTGCAGGTTTCTACTGTGCAGCCATTTGGTTGGTTTGTTTGCTTACAAATTTTTCCAGTTTCCCTGATGGGTTGGGAGGGAACTAAGGGCTAAGATTGTACTGGTAAGTAAATGAGCCTGTAGCTAAACTCTTCTTACAGAAACAGAGCACTTGGTCCAGACTGTCTAATGCCAACAGTCCTTGGCTGCACCAAGCCGTGCTGAGCTCATGTGTTTCATGAGCTTCACTGACATGGCCCGAAGCTTCTGACATTGAAATGACTGGTTGATCACGGGCAGCACCATGACCAACATGACACCTCTGCTTGATTGACTGCTATGGGCGTATGCAGAGCATCCAGGATCAAGGTTCTGATGAGAGCTACATGGTAGTAATGTTCCCTGGGTGACCCAAATGTGTGAAATCCAGGCCACTCAAGACCCCCAAAACAGAGGTTGCTCTCTGGGCATTGGAGATCTGAACAGGGATCTTGCAGGTTCTCCGGTCCATTAGAGAGTGTTTAGAGCAACAGGAGCATCAGTCAATGAGATCTGTCTGTTTTCCTAACACGACACTTTTTCATTTACCTAATCCCCCCTTTAAAATGGAAACTCTCTTTTGGAAAAGCTGAATTTCAAAACAAAAGCTCCTTTTGTTCACCGGATTAGTTGATCATCTTCCAGTTGCTACTTTTTTTCCAACTTCAATGAAAACACATTTGGTAGGATTTTGAATTCACATTTGTCCTGCAGTTCTGTAGCACCTAACGTGATCAGTGGCTGGGGCTGCAGAACAGCAAAAGGCATAAATTAACAATAAAACTGTGTCTTTCTGTTTCATTCCTTGGATACATGAGGCTGTGGAGCTCTAGTGACAACAGGGCTGAGAACCGTCAGACTCACTGCACTGCTCAAACCTGCTCTCAAGGACTATTTCATCCTGGTGTAATAAAAAGTAAATAGCAAAGCAATAGCAATCCACATGTGCCCTTTTTACGCGTCTTTTTTACTTATCTGTCTTTGGCTGTCACACAGAACTGGTGTTAAGCGTATGTGGTGGCCAGTTCTGGATTGTGTTTTATCACCATGAACTATTAAGTGTATGGTATGATAGACCTCATAATTTTGCTGATCACGCCATTTATTGTTTGGCAGTACTCTGTTAGATTAAAATTACATAGTAAAAAATGTGTTTAGGATTCAATTCTCTGAGTTGAAAGTGCATACATTTTTAAAGCCTGTGTCAGTAAATTTTATGTCTGCCTTTTTAACTTTGGAGTTTGGGTGAAAATCCAGGGTCACCTACCTACGATAGACAGAATCACGACCACAAAGTCAAATATGTTCCAGCCATTGGTGAAGTAGTAGTGTCGCAGAGCCAGCATTTTGAAGATGCACTCCCCAGTGAAGATGGCAACAAAAAGCATGTTGATTTTATGGAGGATGTTGACTTTTTCTTGACTTTGGTCGTCTGTTTCCACCATCATGGTAACCATGTTAAGGCAGATGAGAATCATGATGGAGACATCAAAAGCTTGTTTTGAGACGACGTCAAAAATAAAACCTTGGTATTTGTTCTGAAGGAAAGGAAAAGGTTTAGTTATGATGACATAATCATCTCCTTATTGATCAGAAAGTAGAAGAAAACAAGCAATATCCTCCTTCCGATTATAATCTTAAAGATGGTGATGAATGGTTTTATGATAGAGTTTTCAAACCCATTACTCCTAATGCTTCTTGAAACAACTGAAAACAAGACACTGCACTGTGGCCATGAATTTATTCAGTGCAGGCAGGTGGCCACTGGAATAAATGGCATATGTAAACTGCAATTTTAGTCAGTGCTGCAGAACAGTGGGAATTTTGTACCACAGGTCACTGAACTTGCAAATATAATCCAAAATCAAACATATAATTACAAAGTGCCTTCCATCTGGGAGCAATAAACCTTCCTACACTTGAGAGTTGAATTGCCTTTATTCTACTAAAAACCCATCCAGCTATTACATAAAGTTCAGCGGAATTATGACATCCTTACCAGTGGCCTTGGGATTGGCTTTTGAGGTTTCTTAGATCCCAGCTTTTTCATTGCATTGTAATACTTTTTCTGTTCTTCTGTCATAAAGATGTCCTGGCCACCTAAGTATAGGGTGAGAACAGCACTATTACTTTCGATGAAGAGATCTCTGCTGCCCTGCTCCAAAGTTCAAGGATGCATCCTCTCTCCTTGAATTTCCCTTTTAATGTAGCTTTCTTCAAAATATCTAAGAAGGTGTTCTGGTTTTGTCTGGGATAGAGTTAACTTTCTGCACAGCAGCTGGTAGAGGGCTACATTTGATTTGTGCCTAAAACAGTGTTGGTATCACAGGGTGTTTCTATTGCTGAGCAGCACTCACACAGCTCCTCAAGGTCTTTTCTGCTTCTCTCACCACCCTACCCATGAGTAGGCTGGGGGTGCACAAGGAACTGGGAGCTGACAGAGTTGGGACAGCTGACCCCAGCTGGACAAAGGGATATTCCATGTTGTATTGCACCTGCTCAGTAGACAAAGATGGGGGAAGAAGGAAAAACGGGGCATTCAGAGTGGTGGCATATGCCTTCCCAAGTCACCATTATGTGTGATGGAGCCCTGCTTTCCCAGGAGATAGCTGAACACCTGCCTGCCCATGGGAACTGGTGAGTTTTGCTTTGCTTGTGCGTGGCTTTTGCTTTCCCTATTAAACAACCTTTATCTCAACTCCCAAGTTTTCTCACTTCTGCTCTCCTGGTTCTCTCCCCCATACATGGGAGTAGTGGGTAGGCAGGTGAGGGGTTTAGCCGCTGGCTGGCTTAAACCACAGCATGATGGGTTTGTTGAGCTGCAGTGCTGGGATCTCATCACATGGATGAGAGGGACAGGAGACACAGAGCAGTGCAGGCAGTGAGGGAGGAGCAGGACTCAGATTCTGCTAGCACTCGAGGTAGGTCCAGGGTGAGGGGGGGAAACATAAAAACCTCAGCCCTGTGTTTAGAGCATACTAAGCAGTGAGAAACACAACTCTCAGGTGCTTCTCCCTGTCCACATCCTAGGGCAGGTAATTGGTTGAGGAGAGCAGGTTGGACTTTTTGGAGGAACAGTGGTATTTGTGCACGGGGGACACTTGGGTGGCCTGTGCTCCTGTGTCAAATTTTGTGCCAGAGATCCCTTCTGCCTGGAGCTGCTTCACTGCTTTCTATGGGGAATATAATCCCCCAGCCTGTATTTTCAGAATGCTCATGCTATAGGAACATTAGGGACTGCTACAACTGCCTTTGTAAAAGTCCTGCAAGGTGGGTTTTGCAACTGCTCTGTCACTGCTAATCTCGAGTCTACTGTGGCAAAGTCATTGCTGATAAATCTATTCCTTGACCTGGTCTCTGCAGCAATCACAAGATGATGTGTAGCACATGCACTACTTATCTTTTTCTTTTGTTGGTTAAAATTGTCAATGATGACACCAATGAAGAGGTTCAATGTGAAGAAAGACCCAAAGATGATGAAAATCACAAAGTACAGGTACATGTATAAATTACATTCCCATTCAGGCTGCTCCTCGCACTGCAAAGGGAAAAGGGAAAATGTGAAATTACACCATCTCTGCAGACATCAAAATATTGATGCAGTTAAGTGAAACTGTCCATTGGCAATAAAAAGTATGAAACATGAAAAAAACAGTGTAACTTCCATGCGCAGAGACAGTTCTACTCAGTCTCTCTAGTTTACTACTGGCATCTGCAATGCCACAGTCATTTCAGCAACGTTTCACAACAGTGTCACAGTGATCACACTGCTCCAGAAAGAGCAATGCCAGTCTAAATCCTCTAAAATGTTCTCAGTCTGAACCCATGAGGGGAAAACAATCAATTTTCTCATTATCTTAAAACTTGTATGAACTAATGGAACCTATAATAAACAAGTATGATCGCAGTATAATGAAATACTACTGGAAAAAAACCTGTATTTATAAGTACAATTTTTTTTTTTCAATAAAGGGTGGAAGTAAAAAAGATCTTTTGCTGAAGAGCTGAGCAATGCAGCCCAATAACCTCAAGTCATCTCCACCACATTTGGCAATAGTGCTCAGATTTGTCCCATCAGCTCCAGGTGTGCAAACAAGGTGCCAGGAACTTTCATTCCCTAAATGCCTTATTTTCTCAAGGGTAACCCATGAGCTTCATTCAGCAGCAGGGAGGATAAACATGTACTTGTAGCACCAGAATAAATCAACATCATGAACATGTTCTGCAAATGTACATCTCTGCCTCTATGACCCTGTGAGGTTTTCCCACCTCTTACTCCTTCATTTACGGCTTGACTCCCTATTACTCAATTCAGCCTGTCAAATTCCCTGTACCAGACAGCTGTCTCAAAAATTAACAGTAAGTGTAAACTTGTTCTTTTAATACTATTAATAGAGGAAAAGGAGACAACATGTCCTTCAGTGAAAAATAAACAAATCATATGTGATGTAGCAAGGGAAATGCACCTTTTTTTTTAAGGTAATCTGTCAGCTGTGGAGGATGTGGGTAAGAACTGGGCAGTCACCAGCACCTGGAGCTTCAGCACTTCTCAAGCCAGAGCTGGAAGCTCACATGAGCCTCTTGCCCTGCCACAAGTTGCTCCATGCTCCTTCAGTGTAGGGCTACATTTGCTTTGATCTCAGGGTTGTGATGCTTCAGTAGCAGCTGCAAAAAGTGAAGGTCTGCAACTGCCCCAATCACAGTAAGACAGTGAGTGGCAACCTGTATATACGTTTTCTGCTGTGTTTATTGTTAAGCACCTTGAGTGCTGCAAAAGTCAGTGGAAAAGGAAATTATTCATTTCTTTGCAGTGGCTTACCTCTCGTGAATCCACTGCTGCATACATAATATCCATCCAGCCTTTAAATGTGGCCTGAAAAAAATCCCACATGATACATAAGCATACTAAAAAAGTACAGATTGAAATGATAATATCATCTCTGTTATGAACTTTCAAAATACAATGTTGAGCATGTTCTTCACAATTAATGCACTGCCTGCCTTTTAAACCAATACACATCCATGAGTTTGTGTTCATTTAGATATTTAAAATCACTCCAGAATGGTTTTCTCCTGGAATGTCTCATTTGCATTTCCTGATTTTCTGCACTTGTAGGGATATAACAGAGGTTTTTAAAAGAAAGAGAGAAAACACAGCAATTAAATCTTTGGAAGTTTTGACCTTAAGAATTTCAAGTAATGAAGAGATACAGCTACACAGAACAACAAGGAGTGTTGTCCTGCACAAGTCTTGGTCCAGGTGAGATGGATCCTATCTATATTGCTTGTTCATACTCATGACTGTGGTGTAGGATCCCACTCAAGCTTGGATTCTGCCTTCTTTTAGACCAGGGAAAATAAAGACAGTGTTAAAGGCCAGGGAGTTGCATAAATCACAACTGACTTGAAAGGAGTGAAGTCAATCAACACCTGCTGTGAGCTGGGCCCTGGAAAATCAATCTGCTTTACTGTTCAGGCTTTATTTTTATTAAATCAGGGAGTTTAGTTTATCTTTAAAATGGTTTAAACAAGGTAGGATACCACAGACATCAGTGTCTCTCACTGGAACCTTCAATGGAGAAAGGGCAGTGACAGAAATCTCAGGAGAAACACGTGGATGTGACTTTTACTATTCTCTAGCAAAACCATAACTCTTTGATCTCAATATATGACTCCTATTAGACACAGCCTTATGCCAAACACACGTGGCATTAGGTCTGACTCTGGCCTAAGCCCCATGGCCTTTATATTAGTTCTCGGGTTGTTTCCCCTTTGCGTTCTGACCCATTTAGAGCTACCCTGAATCTAAATCAGTCTTAGCAGATAATGAGGCATTTTTAGATTGACTCATTGAATCAGATTTACACCAGCATGCATGAAAGACCCCCTCACCCCCCATATATTTTTACATCCTACTGACATTTAAGTTGAATTTTCTGCTGTTGTGAAGGCATGCAATTCCAGATAAGGATAATAGGAACTTGGCCAGAGGTTCCCAGGAGAAACTCAGGTAGTTG
The DNA here is from genome assembly GCA_035583155.1 of Acropternis orthonyx. NCBI lineage: Eukaryota > Metazoa > Chordata > Aves > Passeriformes > Rhinocryptidae > Acropternis > Acropternis orthonyx. The sequence goes on along the minus strand of JAWWEU010000081.1, from coordinate 4,888,750 downwards.
CGCTGAGGAAGATACATCCAGTGGTTTTGGAAATGTTCCACTATACATTCTCTCTTATTATATTAGTATATAATATTATTTTAAGCTGCCTTCCCAATTCCTTCTGAATGCTACTGAGCCAAAGGAAAATGTTGTACAAGGGGTCAATCATATTCTCATGAAAATATATATAAAATAATAATATATGAAAGGTTGCACATATTTTTATCTACCAGTTGAAAGAGATTAACGCAATCTTCCAAATCAAACCCTTTGGAAATCTCTTCCCTGGTACCGTGTGTTAAAAACCACTTCAGATGAAAAGTGTTTACAGGAGTGATCAGCAGTTTTATTAAAACAAATGGTTATTTGAACCTGTCATGCTGATACTCCTTAAGTGTTCTAATATTTTCCTTGTTTTGCAATATTCTTTCTAATCTGATGAAAGATTTTCTGGTCTCACTATAGTCACTTACAGCTTTCAGCTCAAAGTGCTTTTCAGGAAGGATGGACAGGATGAAACAAGAAATCCTTTCCCTGTGGCACAGAATGATATGATCTTAGCCTGTACTTTTCTCCCACTTGGGAGGAAATCTTTTCTCTTGAGTAGCTATTTTACCCCTCAATGTGTACCACAGACACGAGAGACTCTACTGCAAGGAGCAGTGGTTTGTAGTGATAACAGATGATGAAGTGATATGACAAAAATAAATATTAGGAGAATGAAATGCTGTGATTTTCTGTTTTCCCCAGTTGTCCAGAAGTAAGAGAATTAAAAATCCACAGGGCTTCTGGAAAGCTTCCCTAGACACTTCATCTGCAGAGGGTAAAAGACACTGAGAATAGAAGAAATATAACACTGAGAAAAGAAATTATTTATCTGGAATTAGTAACCACTTACACTCTGGATAAGGAAGTGACAAAATCTTCATGGGAGTGTTTGTGATATTATCCTGCCTGGAAGCTATCCAGAGAAACACCATTTTCTACTGAAACTGTCATGTGATGAGATTATCTGCTGATAAACTCATCTGGGAAGGGATTACATTTTGTTATTTGACTGGTGGTTAGAGCTGCAATGCAGTAAATTAGCGGGGAGGAGGATGGGTGGGATGGCACTCGCTGCCCTCAAACCAAATAGTGCCTGAAAATAAAGCAAGCCTTTAGATCTGCAAAGTTTTGAGGTCTTTTTTCTTTTCTTTTCCTTTCTTTTCTTTTCTTTTCTTTTCTTTTCTTTTCTTTTCT
>JAWWEU010000081.1:4829391-4883233 GCA_035583155.1 Acropternis orthonyx | reverse complement strand
ATGCTAAAGATGAGCCAGAAGATGAGGCAGACGAGCAGAACATTCATGATGGAAGGGATGGCTCCCACAAGGGCATTGACCACCACCTTGGGGGAAACAGGAAAGGGAAAACAGAATTAATGTCAGCACTAGTATAGACAGTTCTTTAACAAGCTGTTGTGCACCCTTGATTAATGAGTCTGACCCCTCACATGGTGACAAGTGGATAAGTACTGACACTACCTAAGGAGCCAGACCACCATCAAAGGTTTCACTCATGACTATTTTTTAGTTTTTGTAATACAAGACCTAATCTGTTGGCATCCCACCCATGGGATGATGTTTTTACAAGAGGAATCTCTGAATTCAGGAGCAATCTGTGAAATCATCTTGACCTCTCAGATCCTGCTGGATGATACACTTCAGTCAAACTATCATAATCACACAATTAATTGGAAATGGCCGGGGTGCATCACAGTGACTCAAAATAGAGAAAAAAAAGATTTCTGAAATCTTAACTCAGGCTCTGTAGCCAGTGAGTTGTGAACTCTAGCTGTGATAAATTTTGCTTAACTAAATAATAACTGATTGACATATAGTGTAAGCCAGCTTCCCCTATCTGATCAGTATGCGTGATTAAAACAGTGAAATCATTCTCATTTAACCAAAGAATCAATTTTTCTTTTTTTCCTGTATCATGTTGTGATGTTCCTACACACTAACCCAGACAGGGCTGTAAAGCCCCTGAGTAAAATCATCCATAAAAATGGAAAGCAAAAGGAGCTTTTAAGGTGTGGGAATGACGGCACTGGTAATGAACACCATTCTGAAGCCAAGCAAAAGAAACAAAGGTGAGGCCATCTACAGACCCTCTAGAGCTGTCAGGTTTGAATGCAGCACTACAACATCACTACATCAACAAGACAAGAGGCACATCATTTACTGTTTTGAGCAGTAAATTATCTATGTGAGTCAAACTTTCCACTAAAGAATCAGAGAAGCTTCCTGGATGGGAAGGGTCCTACAGGGATCATTGAGTTCCACTCCTGGCCCTGCACGGGATAACCCCAAGAGTCATGCCATTGCAAGACATATTCTGAGGGAAGAACACTGTCACAAACACAATCACTATCATCTTGTGTCAGCAAGGTTTCTCCATGATCCCAGCCTTTGGAGACACTGCCATTGCACAGTCCAGGCAATGCTGCCTCACACCTTTTCTGGAGACACCATCCCCACAACACGACTTTGTCTCCATCTCCATCTCATGTTTTGGAGGTTAAAATCTGATAGGCAGCCACTCAGCTCTTCGTCCTCTCCATCTACATTTCTGAAACTGAGACAAGGTGATATTGATCCATAAAAATTAAATTTTATTCAATTGTGAATCTGATTATGGAAAATGTCAGCTCTTCTTTTCTCTTGTGTTAGTGTCCAATTTTCTGACAAGCTAATAATGTAACATTCACTTCTCCATCATTTTTGCATTGCTGCGGAAGAAAAATCCCCGGAGGAGTAAAATGGGTTTCATGCATGTGTAGCAGCAGCTTCATCTACAGTACACAATACAAAATTATGTAGATCTTCCAAAACTCAGATTTATATTTTGTGCATTTATGAATGAAGCTAATTTTCACACAGGAAAAGCTGTTTGACCAATTGTTTTGTTTTGTTTTTCTGTATAGCCCCATTCCTGATGACTTTTCTCGATTTTTTTTTTTATTATTATTTTTTGTCTGCTAATTTTATCTTTCAGTTTTGGATGTCAATCAGTTTCTGACTTCATAATTTTTAGACTAAATTTACCATGTCAACCAAAATGCCAAATAATTTCCAAATCAAGGGCCTTTTGGCTCTTGTCAAAGTAGCTTTCATTTGCTTCTCTGCACAGCAATATTTTTGTTCAATTTTAATCCATGCCAGCACAAAATCACTGCCCTACTGTTACATGTGCTGCTGAGCCCACTCCCCACACAAGCCCTGTGACAGGACCCAGACACCCAGGTTTCAGCTGTACAAGCGATGGCTGTGCCCACACCCTGCTTTTTTCCCTTCTGCTGAATTATGTTCAATGGCTTGTAGATAACAAAACATGACATGGAGCTGGAGCAAATCCTGTAACACCTCTGGTAATGAATTATTAATTGGGGGGGAGTCCATTCTTCTCTCACTGCCTCTTCTCTTACACCAATGTGATGCCATTTGGTCTACTGGAAGCACTTCTGTTTTGCACTGAGACAAGTGAGGGGACTTAAAGACCTGGATACATAAAGGCAAGTTATTACCATAAATTCACATTAAAACTTCAGCTGAAAACCTAGCCATGGAAAGGGATGAATTTCTGCTGCACCCAGGAGTAGCAACATACATAGCCATGTATAAGAAAAGGTTTCATATATCCTGGTTTTCGTCAATACCTTTATATGTGAAACCACCTTCCAGGTAGCTTGTTTAGGGACAGTCCAGAAAATGAGCCACCCTCTGCCCTAAACAGAGTGGTGCAATCTATAGCCTCTGTCTGGTCCCCAGTTCTCCTCATCTCACAGGCCACATCCTCAGCCAAAGCTGATTCAGATTTTAAATTCAGGAATAGACTTTTGTGATGTGTTAATCCTCCCTTTGCTGTAACAGAGCCCACCACACTTCCTGCTGTAATTTCAGGCCCAGACTTGTAACTCCCAGTGAAGCTCAGGCACAGCTTTTACAAAGACATCTAATTTACAGTGTCATGTCGTCAAATAACAGAGAAAAAAATTATTATTAGATTATCTACTCCTGGTGTCCTTTGTCCTCAGTGTTAGAAGCAGGTGCTGTATGTTTAGGTAGAATTTGTTGAACTCGAGGCACTAGTCATCTGGTAGATGCCTTCTCCTATCATTCCCATCTTCACTGCAAGTGAGTTACCACTGCACATGGCTCTGGGTAATTAAAAAATCAGAGCTTCTTTGTAGCTTTCATGATTCCTTCAGATTGCTAATCATGCTCGTAGCTCCCTGCAGAGACTTTCCCATTTTTAACATCCCTTTTCCACCAGTTTTGTGGAATTCCAGTGTTGAAAAACTGCCTTCTTCCTCTGCTTGCTGGGTTATTTCCCTGCATATTGGGGTATTCTAACGGTCCTGTCATTTATTGGACCTGCCTGAAAGCTGGTGTCCTGTTGAACAGTGATCCTGATCCCCATGTCCTTCTCAGCAGCTGTTTTCCAAGAAACATGCCCCAGAGTGACCTACATTCCTCCTCCCGAGGTAGACAATGTACGTGGTTTTAATAAAATGCATGCTGTACAATAGATCTGTTTTTCATTGTGATCCAGATCAGCCAGCATAATTCCCTTATCTGTAGTATCACTTACACTCATTTTGAGGGTTGTCAGCAAAGATTTAATATTTTCTTCCAGGTGCTGTTAAAGTCCATGGGAAGGACAGTTCTCATTCCGACCGATCCCTCACCCTGAGACACTCATCACCCAATTTACAGTGTCGTCACTGTTTACAATTACTTTTCAAGGTACATCACCCAGCTCAAAATAAATTGCTTGTCTTGGTACAAAGCTCATATTTTCATCACAATGTCCTGTGGTATCAGATTCCTCTCTGAAATCTAAGGATTCTATATCAGCACAGTTACCATCATCAGCATAATTTGTAATCAAATGGAAGGACCGTATCGGTTTTACAAGAACTATTCCCACAAAATCATGCTAACTAGCATTAATTATGCCGTTTCTTTTCCTGCATGTGTCTTGTAGAAGTCTCACCATGACTTTGCCTAGTATCATTTTCGCATTAAATAGTTTATCATTGCCCTCCTCATCCTTTTAAAATACTGCAGTAACCTCCCTTGCTGGGAAGGAGCTTGCAGGGAAGTGCCACCTCTGAAATAATTCCCTGATGGGCAACAAATGAGGGGACATGGGACACTTCATGGTTTGGGACAGGCGGACCTAAGCTACTTTACTCTGGGCTCATGCATGCAAAGCCTCAGGGTCTACAGTAACTTTCAAGTGGGTCCTGGTCTTTCTGGGGTCTCTTTTGGGGCACATAGGGACAGGGTGGTACCAGTTCATTCTTATTTTGCAGGCCTCTCATGGCAAGGGAGCTGCAGAGACTTGTCCCAGCCTGTTTGAAGACAGGGAAAGAACTGAAGCTTGATGGCATCAGGTCCTCTCAGCCACCCAAGTGCTATTCTGTGCCTTTATCTCAGGACCAATTGTTTCCAAAATTAAGGCACAGCATCAATGAAATAAGTCTCTTACTGCAGTATAAATGAGAACTTTCTAGCTCCTGTTCTAGCCATGCAGAAATCTTTCAGTTATTCAAGAAAAAGGCATTATAATAGAGCAAACTATTATTATTTTCTTACTGTCAGTGTTTGCTTCTCAGCATTATCATTATTTAATCCATCACTGTGCTGGCAATTTTCCTGTGCATTTTGGAGCATATGAACTCCTAATAATGAAAGGTCTAACCGTCCCTAGACTTGTTAAGTGTGGTTAGACAAACTAAACCTAAAATGATTTGCTTTTCCAATAGCACGTATTCTCAATTACACTTTATCATAGTTTACGAGCTAATTCACTGCCTCTGATAGCTCAGGATGACTGAATATATTTTGGCTGCAGCAATGGTACAGGAAAGAAAAGGGGATGTTGAGTCAGGGACCCCGGGGGTCCTGCAAGAATGAGCATGGAAAGGAAACTTTCTGGGCTGGTGCATGTATCTATGCCATGTAAGATCTCCACCAAGGCAGCCTCTTGCTATTCTCAGATAGAAATGAGAACATTTTCATGTAATTTTTTTTCACCTGTTTTACTCTTACTCTTCTGATGCTTTGGGCTCTTCTTCCCACTGCTTTTCAGGTCTGAATCCAATTTAGTTAAACTGAGGCAAAGTCATGAGTGTACAATCCCATGTCAGCTTAGAACACATTAGAGGGGTTTTGCTTGGACTTGTAAATCCACAAGCTAAGACTTCTTAAACCAGATCTAAATTGATTTGAGAGAGCCTAAGAACAAATCACTCTGGTAGTTAAACTAGTGCTTTTGCTAATACTGAATTTTGCTCAATTTGTGAATGTTTAATAAAGACTCAGAGTGAGATCATCAGATGACACAGGAGTGAGAGCTTTAGTTAATGTCAGTAGTGCAATATCACTTTGTGTCTTCTGAGGATCTGTGGTTTGCCATTGTTTTATTTGGTCAATTACCTTTAAAATATTGCCAGTGTTTGCTGAAAAGACTGTCGTGAACAAAACAGTTGAGGTTTGGGTGCCCAGATGAACAGAGCCTTTTGAATGTATTTGTCTTAGTACTAAGACAGAGATTGTTCTGCAACTACACTTGTCTCATCTTCATCCACAAAAATAATCCAATTTAGCTAACCACAGGACCTTAGGAACAAAGCCTTATATCCCCAGTTCTGGTCATCCACAGAAGAGGAAAATTATGGTAATGGGTTTCCATAAGTTGCTGGATCACCGTATTTCCTGGCCCATCTCTGTTGTTAGGCACTCTAGCCTTCAGTCTGTCTTCCTGTGAGTGTATTGCAATGGGAACACAGAATTACTGGGAGACCAAAGCATGAGTGACACACTTAAGTCACCAATGGTTAGGACCAAAATTTTGTCTACAGAAAAGCTTTACCCTGGATGTATCTCACTGTGAAATATGTAGCATGTTCCTTGGCCTAGTAGTAAGATTTCGGATCATCTGCAAGTCATGCATGGTGTGAAGAACTGAAGGGTTTATCTAGACAATAATTGATGGAAGCAGCAGGTAGGCTTAACAAACAAACAGATATACTGTGGGGATGTAGTCACAGTGGCAAAGAAATGCAGAAGGAAAAGAGGGAGCAACAGACACGAGCTATATGGTTTTAATGTTAATCCTGACATTCCACATTAAAATGGCAATCTGTTCAAGGGAGAAAAAAAAAATCATTCATTTGCTTTCCCTATCTTTAGCATTCCTAATTTTTGCTTTAATTATTTGTGAAAAAGTCCTTAAGAACTTTCCAGTCAGTCTCATTTTAATACATGTCAAAAGCAGGGAGCAAACCTGTAGCTTGGTTATCCCCCTGAAACATCTTATAATTGAGAGGTAATTGTTAGCCACGTGCTTCCTCAGCCAAAAAAGCTGGTTTTCAAAGTGTAGTATGACAAGTTAGGCAGCAGGATTAGTTTCTCATTAAATCCACCCGAGGATAAAGATGTAATGATACAATTGCAATCAAGACCAAGGAGGGATTTCTGACTTTGTTGTTTTGATAAACCATTATCATTCATTTCCTTTGGCTGACAAAATGAAGACAAACCCACATGCAACAGTTTCCTGTACATGCTTGATGTCACAGAGCTGAGCTTTGACCAAATGCTTTGTATACTCTTACCCTCATCCCTTCAAATCGTGACAAAGCTCTCAGTGGTCGCAATGCTCGGAGGGTCCTGAGGGATTTAATGGGACCCATCTCAGAGTATCCAAGTGTGCTGGCGATGAGGCTTATTAAAGAGACCTGGATGGAGACACAAAGCAAAAATCCCATCTGTTAGTGCACTCCTGCCATTCTCCTTGTCTTCTGACTTTCCTTCCTGAAAAGAAACAGCTGGTTAGTGGAACATTGAGGGAAAAAAGGTCTTAAATGGAAACCATTAGATTGGATCCACACACACACAGACACACACAAAAGGATGATCCTTCACAAAGTGGATGAGAAAGAAGATCACTGTTACAGACTCACCACTCTGTGCCACCTGTACTGTAGGTTTCCTGTGTGCTCCTCAAGGTGTGTGCATCTTCCACTACCCAAAATACAAGTCAAGTAAGTGTTATAATTTAGGGCTTTTTTGGATGAAAGCACCTCCAAGATCTAACCCTTTCCAACAGAGATAAAGGATTTCAGTATTAACATTGAATCACTAGTCTTCAACTTAGTGAAACTTATAAACAAGTCTTCTAGATTCCTGACAAACATGACTTTATACTACAGATCTTAAAAGAACAATGTATGTGACTCTTTGATTTTGCATTTTTTTCCCACTTTTTCTGGTTTCTGTAGGGTCTCTAAAGGAGATGGAACATCATTATTGAGGTTCACACCTTTCAAAGACTATTTTTTTGAAATAAACTTTCTGTTTCCAAATCTGGAGGCAGCATGGAGGGGTTCCAATGCTCTTCATTTTCTCAGAACTGTTTTAGTGCCCAGCTGGTCAGAAATGTGGACGCTGTCAGGCATAGGACTGGGGGCTGAATGAACTGAATGTCAGTGGAGATTATTAACATATGGAGCAATTGGGTTTTGCATGCTCAAATCGTTGTTCACAGCCTGAATTCTTACTGGGCAAGGAGTGAAAACAAACAGCTCTCCAACACCATAGGTATCATGTCAATTTGCATGTTTAAAAATAAAATAACTGAACAAGTAAAGCCAACCAGCATTAATCACCACATACTATAAAATACTATTTTCTTAGAAGGAGAGATCTATGTATATTGCTTATCACAGTTGCCTTACTCCCATTTTACTTTTTTTTTCTTACTTAACATTTTCACAGCCCCAGTTCTCATAGTATCAGATTATCTCACGCTCACCAATGTGAGTGTTCAAAGCTCATCTGTGGGGGACGTGCTATTGCCATTTTTAAGAGAGCAGCTAAGCCTAAAAGCAGGGATTCTCCTACACTATAAAAAATACATGCTTAGTGTAAAAGGGAACTTCAGGCTTCCCCATGAAGACAGACAACTGTGGAGGGAAACCTTCCTTTTCACTTTCCTCTGAACCAACCCAGCACTGCTCATGAGGTTTGGAACAAAGCGGGATAAGGGCAGTCTAGTCCCCTAAATTACAAGCCAGTGTCCTCTGTGGAGCAGCCTTTCTCCTGAATATGCATTCATTTACCTACAAGCACTTTCTGCACAGATAAGCACCTTTGTAAAACTTGCTGAATTTGTTAAATTATTTACCTATTGATGGCTTCACTGTGTCATGTGGGTGACAGCAAGCCTAAGGGCAGGAGGTCTCAGAGACACCAAGCTTTGGCTTGACACAGCAGGCTGGGTTTCTGCCAGGACAAGTCAGCCCATGTCTGCAGACAACTAAGTGGCACAGAGGCTGGCTGTCATGCTGTCACATGTCACCCTTTAACAAGGTGTGACACAAACTCACCTCCCGTGTACAGACCCAGTGGCTGGTGCAGGAGGAAGGTCTTAATAAACACTTCTGCATTTTACTGGTGAGTGTCCTATAAGAACATCACACTAGACAGGCAGACCGGGTTCAAGGTCTGATGTCTTAGGCCCCTTAGACACTGGGGAGGCAAAAGTCACCAGTGAAGCCTTTGCTTCCATCTCTAAGAAAGCAGTTCTAAACCTGTGACATGAGCATGCCTAAAAAGTTATTTTAGAGTAAGCAGTGCTGTAGGTTTGATATGCTCCTTTCACCTGATTCCTGCTCACTCAACACTCACAGCTAAAGACAAAAATCTGGTTTTGACTTAAAAACCCTCTTAAACTCACCAATGCTCCCAAACCAAGGCAGCACCCATTTTCTGTCTTCCCTGTTTCTTACCAGCTTTGATTTTATCCTGTACTCTGAAGTTGCATTAACATAGAGTTCAAAGCCTTTTCTTTTCATCTATCTCCCCATTAACTTAATGTTGCCTAAATAATGAGGAAGGGCTGAGGATTTGTCTAAGAGCAGTAAACAAATACACAGCATAATTATATACTAAAGCCATTCAATTACATCACCTTAAAACTGTAAAATAACTGCCTTTATGGAGATATCCTGATAGGTATAACACTGTGGCATCTATTTCTCTCTTTGGTGGAAAGTTTAGTGGAGAAAACACCCTTAATCTCACAAAGCCTTGGAGCTTCCTATCCAGAAAGGCTGGAGGTATAAGAAAAACAGCTCAGTGATAGTATTGGATAGAATCCAAGCCCCATACACTCACATAACAAGGGAAGCTCATTCATCTGTGAAATTAATTTGTAAAATGAATGTATACATTTAAAAGAAAATTAATCAAATACAGAGTACTCAACACTCTTCTAGTTTCACGTACAATGACTGACAGTCAGGTCTTCTCAAGGTCTTCAAACTGCCTTGGTTGGTGCATGATTCATAGAATTAACCAGGTTGGAAAAGACCTCCAAGATCAAGTTCCTCCCTTCTCTTGGATTTATGTCCCATAAATCGCCTTTTGCTCAAGGCAGAAGGTGTTTGATTCAAAGCCTGCAAGACCAGACTTTGGATCTAAGTGGGCTACCATTTTATTTCGAGTGCTGTAAGTGTCACCCTGAAACACATCACAGGTGCTGTTGTCCTCCTGACACAGATTTACACAGCATTAGATATCTCTTCAGAGGATTAGGTCACGAAGCTGTGTGATATTTGGCAATGATTTACAAGGCTGGAGTTTGAGACAACTTGTTTAAATGCTTGGATGTTGGTTTTGAAGGTATCCCTGTCAAATTTTATTTAGAGAATTACTAACGCAAGGAGTTGGCCATTTAGACTTGATTAAAAGTGACCCGGAAGGCTATTTTTAGGAAAAAAATCAAGCCGTTTTCAAAATTGGTGCTGACTGCCCCACATAAACACAGTAAAAGGTGAAGTCAGCTGTTTCTGTTCCTTCTTTTTTTTTTTTTTATTTTTTTCCCCTGCTACAAGGCTGTGCAGCCCCGAACTGCTCTAAGGCTCTGCTTTGTGCTCTGCTCAGTATGAGAAATCTGCTGGCACCCAGAAAACACCTCTAGGGTCAGTGTGACCTCCACATTCATAATAAGGCAAAGACACATTTCTAATCCTTTCAGTACCTGTTTGCAAAAAATTTTGTAGGTTTTTCATAAAAAGCTACCCTTGAAGACCAGGCAGCACTGTAACACAGTGGAGAGCAGATGAAGAAAGGTCAGTCTCACTGATAACTCTGCAAGTTATTGTTGATACAACAATGTCTGAATGTCTTGTCCAGGAATCATAACATTTTTTCACTAATTGCCACTTTCTCATGGTAATTTCACTAATTTAGAGAAATGCTGTCATTCCTGAGATCAGAAATATGGCTTTTGTATGTGTACCCAGGTGGCACCCATGCAGTGTTGGATTCCCACTGTGCTCATGTTGGTGCTCACAGTGATTCACCAGTTATTTTCTGCTGTATTTTCTGACTATTACGATTATTCACCATGAACACACAGAGATAAAGCTCTACAATAAGTTTATATGTCTTCATTATCTGATGGTGACTTAAGCAATCATTGTTGTAAACTGATGCAAACTCAGTAAAGGCATCAGAAGAGAACTTTAAGGCAGCAGAAAAACAATTACAAAGTAGGAAGAGTGATAATGCAGTACACCCAGGGGAAAAGGCCTTTAATCAGAAGGTCACAGCCTTTTTTCCCAAGGACTGATTGCATTTGTAACAGTAGTGTGTTCCTGCCTACATGCATACATATTATTAGCATATTAGTAGCATTCCCAGACTCCCTAACCATGGGAGTTTACAGGGAGTCAAAGGCACAGACTTTGGGAGCAGTGTTTCACCCGGGGCTGATGGAGGTTCTTATAGCAAGAAGGTGGGGTTCAGCTGGAATAAAGGCTGCTCCTCTCTTTTTTGCATTCATTCCCACCAGCCTAAAAGCACATAATCGTAGATAACCCATGAGCATCTACTGAATCCAGCCAGGAACAGACCGGAGCAGCACCATAACAAGGCAGATGCTACTCAGCATAGACTGCAGTTTTTAATTAACCCCAGGCCACCACTGAGATGAATTAACAGCAGAGCCCAGAAAACAAAGAGTTCTGCCCAAGGAACAGCAAAAATCCTCCTTGGATGATCACATAAATCCTAAAACCAACGAGAACCTCTACTAATTGTCTGCCTGCTGCAGCGCACATCTGTGAGTGATGCCCTGTGAGCACCTGTCTTGGGGAGAAGAGGAGGCCTCCTTCCTGGTATGGGCAACAGCATATGCTTTATGCAGCCAGGAATTTCATCAAATTAACCTGCTTGTTCAAATTAAAGGGGAGGGATCAGGGTTTTAAAAAAAAGGACATCTGAAAGGAAGCACAGTAGCTGAGTTGAAAGCTCTGGCCACTTACTTAAATGAGCAGTTTCAGCTAATGCAGGCCCACAGTGCTTTCAAATAGCTTTTTGTGTGCCCCAGAAACCTGTCTCTTCCTCTCTAATTGTGCTTTAAAAAAGAAAAAAAGAAAAAAAAAAGGAAAACAAAAGTAGAGAAAGAGCACTTGGATTCTTGGATTACTCTGCTTGTCTCTTTTTAGTCCAGTCTGGCCTCTCCTAGCCATTGCTGCCAAGGATAGGATTACCCAAAGAAGTTTCCACAGTCCAGTGTCTTTTAGAGCCAGGCCAGAGGTTGCAAGTTGCTCCCCTTGACTCGGAAAGGGACAAAATTAAGTCTGTACCACAAATTTAAGTAGGAAACATACAGAGAAAGGGGAATTTGCAAATAAACTGAAATACATGGAACTTCTTTTGGCACTCAGAAATACAACTGGGAGAAATGAGCTTGTAATGGGGTTGGTATTCCCCTTAGCATCCACTATTTCTGAGCAGACTTTTACTGTCAACTTATTTTTTTTAAATATCCCTTTACCCTTTACAGATGCTGAACTGTATGCTTGCACTTGCCAGTTCAGATACTGCATCTTACAAAAGAAGGCCATAAAGTTAACAGAAAGTCTTAAAATGAGGACACTGGAGAGTCACTAAGGTGACCTAAATTCCCATCTCTGCTACCTGTGTCCTTGAATCACAACCCTCATGTTCAGGTAAAGAGTACAAACTCCTTAGGGCTGCTCTGGGGTTGTTCCCTGGCATGGAGATGAAAGCTTGCCTGGAAAAGAGCAATCAAATTCCCTCACCGCAGCAGTTCATTACTGCTCGTGGAGTGCTCTCGTGTATTATAACATGATGGGCTACATGAGTGCCTAGATTAATTATAAACAAGAATTGTCTCCTGGAAAGCCCAGAGCTAGTTCTTATAACTCAGGTTTAAAACTCATTTACATCTCCCACTCTTATTTTCTTGTTTCTCCAGGATATTCCCTCTTCTTTTTTTTTTAATTTTTTTAATTTTTTTTTAAATTATTTATTTTTTTCCCCATCTACTACTCAGATGAAGGCTGTGAAACTCTGTTAATATTCCACATTCTCAGCTTGTCTCCTGGTTCTCATGTCCATGCTTTTCAGACATTTCCTTTTCAGAGGGCAGCCTTGTTGCAAACAGCATGTGTCACTTTTGTAGGGTTAAATGCTTTTAAATAAATCATTCCTGCATCCTAATTGCTTCCTGGCGGTTTCCAGAAGAACCTCTTTATGTCTTGCTGTTCTCTTAATCTGTCACCTCCTTTACACCTGCTCAGTCTTTTCTAACAGCTCCAGTCAATTCCCAGGGCAGATGGCTGCGAATCATGGATTAAACCTCAGCTAATTTCTGAGGGCGAGTCGACCTGCGGCTGTGAGCTTGCATCCAGCAAGGTGGCAAACTGACTTAATGATCTGCAGCTTTCCTGCCTCTCCCTTTCCAGATGGATTTTCAGCTTGTCTCAATTCACCTTTTTACTGCAAACAGGCACCTTTGCCACAACCCAAGGTCCTGTTTATTAACACTGGGGGAGGGTGGCAGATGGATTGCTGTGAATTTTGGAGATCACACGACACTTCTTCATCAAAACCTTGACCAAGACCCAAAGACTTTCTCCTTGTTGCAGCAGTGGTGGCTGTGCAGGTGCAGATACCTTGACAAGTCTGGTACTTTTATCACGATTTAGAGCAAAATAATTTCTTCATCATCAACTACGTTCTGCTTCTCATGCAGATGCTGTGCAGACACAGTCTGGGTTTAGTTAAGGCAGCTGAAGAGGAAAGATCTCCAAAGCCACCTCATGATTCATCCCAGGGTACCTTCTTGATGCTGAATGCTGTAGTCAGGAGTAGAAGGGAATACACTTCATTATGTGAAGATGGTGTTATCATGCCAGGGGTGTGCATAGTGATTACTGAGAGAACATTTCCCTGGGGGCTCAGCCCCATCGACTCCACTGCGTTTCCATCCCAGACAGTGGAAGCTGAGGTGCTGAACTGAAGGCATGTTTATTTCTGGGCAAGATTAGGATCAACCCTATTTATATATGACATAATAAAATAAAAAAAAAATTAAAAAAAAAGAAAAAAGAGCAAAAAATCTGTTTGGTTTGTTTCCACAAGGTGCTGTTCTGGATTTGCTTGTTTCCCTAAATGATTTATTTAATCTGATGTCCCAAATTAATATGAAAAATACCAAGATGATGTGGTAAATATGACAGTCTAAGCTTGAAAAATCATTTCTGTTTAGTTGGACTCTTGAACTTTAATGATCTTGATATTGTATTGAATAGGCCAGAATAGAGAGGGACCACGAAGACTTATAGGATCTCTGATGTTTGCCGGGAAGGCTAATAGTACAAGTAGGACAACATACCAAAAATCAGAGTCTTCACTTGCCTTAGCACAAGACACCCCAAAGTCAGCCATATGAGGGGAGGAGGCACAAAGTCTTTACACCAATAGGGCACAGCTTTCAAGTTTCATCCCAATTCCTTTGAACTGCCTCCCATTAATAAGGAATCCCTGCCCTTCTGCAGGCTGCTTCTCTGCCTTTGCTTCCTCCTTTTCCCTCCTCCTGACACCAGCCTCTTCAGGTGCACCTGGCCATCCTAAATGAAGCCACAAGTGTGGTGGGAATACAGTTTTTGGTCTGCAAGTTGATCTTTCAAAGGTGCTGGTCATCAGGGAGAGGAACTGTGGGACAATCCTGCTCTGTCCCTGCAGGGTGTGTGGGACTCTGGACTGTCAAATGCAGTCTATGTGTCTCTCCCAGCTCTGACCTTCCATGCAAGGGAGAAAATCACTGTATATGGAATTTGGCTGCTACCCTCACAGTGATGGAAAAGGCCAAGCAAGCTGCATGCAAGAACTCCAGGATTTTATTCATTATTTTCTTTTAAAGCACAGTCTTCTAAAAAAGGACATTGAAATGTGCTGCATCTTTAAATAACTTCAAGAAACAAGAATGTTTGATAAAAACCTAACTTAGCACAATCTGAGCTGAGACGGGTTTTTTTGCACCACTTTCGAAAGTTGAAATTCTCCTTCAGTAATTGCAGTAATTATTCATGTCCCAGCCACTTTACAAGGTGTAGGCAGGCAGTGAACTAGGCTTACTGTGGACTTTCCCCCTCACCTATGTTTGCCATCCTTTTTCCTCCAGCTGCAGTGTGCTTTGCCCTGCTGTGCCTTGTCTGAAACTGAGCTTGTGCTTCCACTTGGCAAAGCCCAGTTGCTCCCTTTTTAGCATCAACGTGGTAACAAACATGAGGTGCAAACCAAGATAAGACCAGACGTTTTGGATGTTTTTTCATGTGTTATGCTGAGATAAAGAGTGGGGTGGCAGAAGGGAGATTTACAGCCTCGGCTGACCTGCTAACACACATTAAAACCACTTATCTCATCTTCTTCACGTAGAATTTTTTTTTTCACTTATCCCGAATTAGCCAATATGTAGTAAACCAGCATATTTACTTTCCTTCTATTTTTTTTCCCCTCTTCAAAACCAGGCTCCCTGGCTTCTGAAGGGGAAATCTCATTCCTGTTAGCTATCCGGGATGTTTATGCCATCGGAGAGGCTCAGAAGAATGTGCGCTAAGTCATCTTTAAAAATCCCACATGCACCTTTGCTTTGAGGAAGTGGAAAAAAATTAGTCCAAAAATGAACTCTGGAGCAGTAAGACCCTGTTGTACCCATGGATTTTTGACAACTCACAGAGCGCACTAATAAGTTCACTCCTAAGGTGCTCCTCCAAGTGACAAGCCGTATTATTTTTAATTTGCCTTGCCTGTGTTTTTGTCATTCTGCTCCTGTGTGCTTTTCTGAACAGAAACTAGACGAAATTCACATGATTTTAGGGTAATTTCCCAAGAATACAAATTGGATTTCTGTGCTGTTTGGGAACGACTCATTACAGCAGATTGTGTAATTACTGGTGCAGCAAACAGAAATCACCTTGTTAATCAACAGGGAATACAGATGGAAAAAAACAATTAAAGTAATCATAAGCCATCAATATTTACTTCACACAGCAAGTTTTTAATTGTCACTTAAAGACAATCCAACACAAGGGCATAATTTAATTCAATTCAATTTTTAACTAGGGGTAGAAAGACTGTTTTAAAATGTTCATCTCATACTCAGGGATTATTAGCTGCTTCTTAACTTGTCTGACAGTGAAGTGTCCAAAGCAGAAGTCTTAGAGCAAGCGCTTTCCAGGAAACACTCTGGGAAAATATAATGCCTTTATTTTTGTTTAAGTGTTCAGGGAAAATGATGGTGCATTTCATGACTGGACATCCACAAGCAGTTCTCAAACAAGCAAACGGAAAATTTGACAGCAAACGGGGAATTTGGAAAGCTGCTCACTGGGGAATACAGATCCCTAGGTACAAACTCAGCAGCTCCAGGCAGACACCAGAAACAGGTTGTGTTAGAGCCATTCACAAAAGTTATTGTGGAGACTGAAAAATACATATTATTTTACTTTCATAAAATATAAAATCCTGCCTAGTGGACTTGTTGAGTAACTGATTTGAGATGTCTGGCCTTCAAATCCATTGCTTAGACTTACTTGAACTACTTTTCAGACAGAAACACTAGCCAAAGCTGTTGTGAGCACCTGCATTCATGGCACCAGTGCCAGCTCTCTGGGAAAAGGGATAGAAAGAGCAATCTTCATCCCTGGCTATTCAGCTGGAGAGAAACTGGTGGGGCATCAGGGCAAAAATTGAGAGTTAGAGATTATCTCCCCTCCCCACTGCAGGACAAGGTGCAAGGACCACCTGTTGCTGGAGATGGCTGGAGGGCAAGGAGACTGCCAGCATCCCTAAAAAAGCAATTGCTTAAGAAAACAGCTTTCTTCAAGTATCAAGTCTTGAAAGACTGGATAATCTTAGAAACAACTGGTGGAGAAACCCTCATCGCCCCTCATCTCTGAAATCAGTACATGACAATCAGGGTTGGTTGGGGTTTTTTTAAGCCTGGATTGAGACTAACTTTTGGTCAAGTAAATTGAACCCAAGAGCTGCAATGGAGATGATAGATTTGTGATAATGGGTTTTTTAGAGTGATGACATTAGTGGTGGTTTAAGAGGATTTTTCTGTGAATGCCACAGGCAATGAAACTTGGCTGTGACTTTTTTTTTTTCTGGGCATTCTTACTAACGAGTTGGGACTTCACATCCCTTTCCCATGAGCTTTCTCATGACAGCTTCTCTAGGGTTCCAGTCTCTCACCTCTGCCTTCAGTGCATGAGCAGTGAGTGAAGAAGCTGTTGACTGCAACACCTCCAGTCTTTGAATGATGGTAAGCTCCAGATTGATGCCTTTCCCAAACAGACCATGCAATGGAATAATCCATCCGCTGTCAGCAGAGACTGGGACATAGCTCAGAATTAATTGGCTGAAGCTCAGACTAGATAAGCTCAAGATAATATTTATAGGTCAGAGGAAACAATTGAAAGGAACATCAAACATGACACCAGTGTGCACAACTGGTGGAGTCTCTCTACCCCTTGTTTTAAACCCCAATTGCCTCTTTCTGTGCAGGACAGGCCTGGTTGAGAGCAGTTTTAGAAACATTCACTTTGAATGCCCCGCACCTTCATCTCCGGTCAAGTTCAAACTCCTCATTTAATCTGCTTTGTACGAAGAGGTTTCACTTGCATGGATGCTTGGAAAATATCTATACCTTGTGAAAATATTTGCCTGTGCATCCGAGCAAAGAGGACTGTGCATAAATACCATTCCTGACAGTGATACTGATGTCTGTCTACACTTGTACCTGTGTACACAGACATACTACGGTCTCTGCATTCATTTGAAATGCTGTGGATTGAGTGCCTACCACTCCAGTTCAGGAGGACAGAGGGATGATCTTTGCAGTGCAGATGGGGGTTACTTTTAGCAGTATGCTTATTTTTTTTGAAGGGAAGTAAGATGTACAGATGTACGTTGATGATGTTTATTCTGTATATCCAAATTCCAGCAGACATCTAAGGCATCTTTCCCAGGTGCTCTAAGTTGAAACAAGCCTGTATTTTGTGGTTTGATTAACCCTTTCTCCTTTCCTTCCAAACAAATTTGTAGCAGAGTTGTTGATAGGACTTTATCATACTACAATGTTTGTGAAAGTGCTTTCTTACGGTTTTGCTACACTAGCACACTTCTTTGAGATGCTGAGAAGCCCATTACCAGAGATCATCCTTTAGGGATTCTACACCCAGCAAAAATTGCTCTCTGTTTCTGGATTACTGTGTGTTTTGATGTTTAGGCATTCCAATACAGAATTTTCTTTATTAACCCACAACTATCAGATGGAGTGTTTGCTGTTCCACTGGCCCAAGTCAGTGTCAAAGGTCTGTCACAAGGCAAAATGGGAAAAAAAAAGAATTAAAAATTAAAAAAAAATTGTAATTCAGCATCAATATGCTTATACCCCCTCTGGGTTCAAATCCCATTTCGAAATAGTGAATACTTGCAAATTTTGAGCTGGTTTTATGAATTATTCAAAACAGAAAATAGATTCTGAATTGCATTTGTACAATTAGAAAACACAGATGAGAGATGGTTTCACATGTCCAATCAAAAATCAACCATCGCAGCTTGAATTTTGAATACTGATACCAAACCACTAATGAATAATTTGCAGATCAGGAATTTTTAAGTGAATAATTTTAAACAAATAAATTTGAGAAAATCAGACAAGTGGTTCATCTGCTTCTTTTGGAGCAGCTAATTCATCCATTCACTCCCTTCTGCAGCTCAGTTGCAATGATTTAGTTCTCAAAGGACCAAAAAGAAAATGTAAATTGAAATAAAAAGTGTGCTGGAAAAATGATAGGATGTTACTGTGCCAATTCAGAGTGGCAGGGTGGGTTAGCAATAGGGCAGGAGAAAAGCATCTGTTAAACCTGCTAAAAATATAGTACCAGGTTCCCATAATCTGCATTGGGAAAGTATTTTCAAGGAAAGGATAGGGAATGGGGAAAAGCTTTATTCATTGGCAACGCTAAAGAGGAAGCGATGTCCTAGAGTCAATCAATAACCAAATCAACACAAAGGTGCAGCAACTTTTTGGTTGGACTGGAATCTTGGAAAAGGAATATTTAAAAATGGGTGGACATTTAAACATGGGTTAAGAAAATAAAACACTCAGGGTCAGTAAGAAGGCTCTGAGACTTTCTTTTCTGGGACAAGGGGAGTCCCAGGGGCCCCTGTTCCCCCTTTCTCCACAACACTGTTTTATGTCATACGTGCTCAGATGTGTGACAGGGAAAGGTGAAGGCTCTTTCCCCAGCTCACCTGTGGGTGCCTCTGCAACTGTCATTATAATCATAAACTACATCATTAAAAGGCAAATATGTAGCTAATTTTTGGTGTTACATACAGACTTTGCATTTCTGTGTGCCTCCCGTTCCAAGGGGGGTTTTCACAGGGAGTAGAGAATTTAACTTAGGTTTTGTTTACCTTCTTTGGTACTGATGAGATGTCATGCTACAAAGTATGTATTTCTATCAAGTGTGGAACTCATTTCGAACTGTTAATGATGCAGCAGAGCTCCAAACTGCTCCACTGAATTCATTGTGCAAACTGTTGCTCCCTTCAGGAAGATCCTAACTTATGGCTGTGACAACATTCAGCCTTCACCCATCCCCTCTAGCCTTCAGAAGCTCATTGAAACAGTAACTCCAATAACAAATTCCTGGAATCCCATAAAATACTTTAGGGGAGTCCTATTAGTCCTGTTTTACAGATGGAGAAATGAGAAAAGAAGAGCTATGTCACTTGTCCTAAACCACAGCAAGAGCAGTTT
Organism: Acropternis orthonyx; assembly: GCA_035583155.1. Taxonomy (NCBI): domain Eukaryota; kingdom Metazoa; phylum Chordata; class Aves; order Passeriformes; family Rhinocryptidae; genus Acropternis; species Acropternis orthonyx. Next base: position 4,864,329 of record JAWWEU010000081.1, on the reverse strand, counting down.
TCAGGGCTGGCCTATAACTTAGCAATGGGTGGTTTCCAATTTTGTGGTTAGATAATTAAACCAGGCCTTCCTCTTCTGCTGAAGCTAATCTGAGAAAAACGAGTGCCTTCCCTTTAAGAGGCTCCCAAGCATGTATGCAAAGATTAATTTATGACCTACAATTTATGTAAAGAATTTACTTTACATAAATCAATTTATTAAAGCTCTGGAGAAGCTTCCAAAGGCTCTGATCCAGCAGTGCACTTAGACGTGTCCTTAACTTCAAAAAAGTAAATTGTCCCATTGAAGTGCTCTCCTGGACTGGGGCCAAAGAAAGTGCAGTTCTTCCCCCGAGTCAGGGTTCAGATGTAAAATGGGGGAAAATAATTTGTCTGAAGTTTAATAAGTTACATAATCATGGCAAAGCTCTGCCAGCCTCCCACACTAATACCTCAAGCCAATAAGAAATGGCCTTAGGGAGATAATTGCCTCCCTGTTGATACGCTGTGATGAAATGTTAAGCTTCATCTGGAGGATGTGGTGTTGCTGACCTTTCCCAGATTTGGCAGATCCCACATCAATTCAGTGTGAAACTCTGGAGGAGACAAACCTGGTAGTAGCAACACCCCTGGGGGATGAGCTCCCTTCTGTTCAGCTATCACTTACTTTTTAACCATTATCCTTAAATTAGGAGAGCTGAGCATTGTGGTATTTCAAGGATTTGGAGTATTTCATAATGTTTTGTAATAGTGAAGTCACTTTGCCAAGAGGACTATTCACACCTTCTTCTGGACTCCTTCACTGGCAAATACTTGGGAGGCAGTACTGAACATACTGTTACGTGCTGCTGGCAGCCTCGCCGGGACGCTGCGCCAAGGACAGCTTCTCTAATCTGCTGAAAGACTTGTGTGTCGAGGTCATGTGTGGAGCAGTCAGAGGTAACCAGACCTTGTGCTATCTGGGAGTGTGGAAAGAGATGTTAAACGCTAAAAAGAAAGAGCGAATTCCTAGGGACGAGAAGGGAACGCGGCTCAAATTAGCAGGGTGACACCTTTACGTCACAACACAAAGCGTTCCTCTCTGCTTTGGCACTCCGGTTCCTGGAGATGCACAGTTACACATCAAGACCTCCTCTGAGCTTTGCCTAGGGTTGGTGCTCAGAGCTGGAGTGACAGCTGTCAATTCACAAAGGCAAAGCTGCCAAACTTAACAGCATGTTCTCACCCATCACAAAACCCAGCATGAGAGTATCGCAGTTCCAACATGATACTTACATCTACAATAAGGAAGTCCAGCCAGCACCAGGCATTGGTGAAATACTTCTTGAAGCCATAAGCCACCCACTTCAGAAGCATTTCCAAAACAAAGATGTAAGTGAATATTTTATCAGCATATTCCAGCATGGTTTTTATATTTTTTCGGTCTTCAAGGTAAATGTCTTCGAAGGCCTGGAAGTACAAAAGATTGATTAACAACTTCTCAGCCATGTTGGAAATACGGGTGTTGCATTGCAAGTCTTTATTTGATAGGATATCATGTAGTGTCTGTGATTTCTGACATATTTTGATGTCACAATCAGAAAGAGGGCTTAGGCACAAACAGGACTGACCCTGACCTAAGAGAGATCTGTTCAGCTTTCCCTTATAATGGACACAAGCTTAGTTATGTCTCTCCATCCTCTACTGGCTGTACTGCCTGGACATCCTTTGAGTGTATGAAGACCTTATGAACCCTGAATTTGGGAGTGTGAATCTGTGAGCAGAGTGCCACCCTAAGCTGCCCAAGAACATCCTGCCTCAGCTCCTGTTGGCTGTGCCACTGCTATCCGGGCATCTCAGATGTTCCAGGGCACAGGATGTCTATATTTAGGAGACAGAATATGACTCTTACATTTAGCCAAATAGACCTTATTGCTAATGATGACAAATTGGGTTATTAACCTGCCTGTGTTATGGAGTACTGGAATTCCCTGGCTTCTGTTCAGTCATCACATTTCAGGTAGCTACAGGTATCTGCCTCAAGAAATGCTCATTATTACTCACTTAACAGAACAATAATGTTTTAAAGGTCAAGGTATCTAGCTCCCCATCTCATCTGTCTCTCTAACTAATCTTATGCAGGGCATCATGAAAGGACTTTCTTTATCAAAGATGAGCAACTTAATAACCCCTTTAAAATATTTAAGGTATAAAACAATATGCCTCCAAGAAGAAAGCAAATAAAGCTGTGTCATAATATAGCCTTAACTTTATAATGCAAGTCAAATAAACTGTAGGATCATAGCATCAGGGTTGCCTATATATGGCCTGTTTTGGGCTTCCTAAGTCGAGTTATGGTCTGGTTCCCCAGCTACTCCTGCCACTGCTGTTACACAAGCTGTTCCCAAGCCCCTGTAGCCTGGCTAACCCAAGCTTTGACACATTACTCTCATCCCATCGTGTGACCCATACCACTTGGCAGCAAGAAACAACATTATTTGAGAGGGTCTGTGCCAATCATCTGAATTATCTGCATTTACATATTTCCAGATCTGTACCTACTTTCTGACAAACTTCAAAAAGTTAGCAAACACCCAGTGCCTGGAGATACAAGAAGTGTGGTACTTGTCACTCAAGCAGTCACACTGCTCGTTTGCCTGCCAGGGAACAGTAATTAAACTGACAAGAAAGCCTTGGCAGCCTGTGCCAAAGCTTGTCCATTTGTCCCCACACTTTGGGGTGACGTTTTCACTGCAACTCTGTCTCCTATCTTGCCTTCAAAAATGATATTTCAAGGGTGTGAAAGAGCTGCTGGAGAAAGCCACAGAAAACAATGCACAGATTGGAGTTTATCACTTCTCGTAGGGGCTCACTCACTTTGTCAGATGACTTGCTGTACTTTGCAATTACTGCAAAAATAACAACAAACTATTTAAAGTGATTTCCTCCTCTCCCTCCTTTGCTCTCCTATTTTCTACTAACTTGTCCAAAAGTACATTGTGTTTTGTCTACTAAAAGCACATGGTGAATCAGGAAGCAGCTTATTAAGGGATGAAAAATGTGCTACCTGAACACTTCTGTACTTCTGGACAAGCTGTGGATATTACCCAAATGGCAAAACTCTGGTGCTTTTTATTTTTTCATGGTGACAATGGATGAAATTCTTGCAATATGAAACATCAAGAAGGGTTATTTCTTCTGCCTTGCTCTGTGTGTTAAAAGAGAGTTTATCCACAATTGCAGTTATCCACAATTGCTATTAAAAAATAGGCTTTCAGTTCAGGTGTTTATGGCTTAAACACTTAAGAAAGGTTTTTGGATCCTTTGCAGTAAGTTATAGGTATATTCTGATGGTTTAACTAGCACACAAAAATATATACTGGCTTAAGGGTATATATAACTCTTCTCCCTTAAGAACTTAGTATGACCTAGGGATGTAGCCAAATGAGCTCAGTTTTTGGAAGAACTCACCCCAGAATAACAGAGCAAAAAAGTCATGTGTTGCCTCCAATACTTCCAGTCCAAATACTGAAGTGCAGTGCTGATATGTGAGAAGATGCAGGATAATTTGCCCTTATACAGAACTGCATTGGCTAAGTTGAAATTCACGAAAAACTAAGTGAATGCGAGGAATGAAAATTAAATGAGATTTATATTGCAGTGTTCAGTATCTAGAGGCATTTTTAATTACATATGCAAGGAAGGGTATTTGTCAAAAGAGCATTATAGCAAGCGACATTCCCCCTTTAAAATGTGTTCAAAAATTAACATTCTGATTCTCAAGCTGGTGCAAAAACTGTCAGACTCCATTGATTTCAGCAAAGCTGTGACAATTTTCAGCAGCCTACTATTTACCCAAGTTTTTCAGCCTCTTACTTTTCATAATAGAATAAAATCCCCTGGATGAAATTTCAGCCCATCCTCAGTGGACCAGGAGAACAGTCCATTACTTTCCATTTTCCATCAACATTTATGTGTTTCCACCTTTTTGTCTCCCTGTGGAGAATTTTTTAAAACTACGTAAACCCACTACTTCTGTGTTTTCCTCTTTTTTTAGGCCACTGATAATCTGTGCTGCTCTCCTCTGGAGTTTCTTCAATTAGTCCATGTCTTTTCCAAAGTGCAGTGCCCAGAGCCGAAGCCAGTGCTCCAGCTGAGGCCTCCTTGATGCCAACTGGAGTGGAAGAACATGACAATTTATCCAGCCCAGTGGGGTGTTCAAGCTTTTGTATGGTTTGTGATGTAGTTTGGTCTATCCTGTTTCTTGCCTGCTCTTCTCTCCAGCTCTTTTTAGTAGATCTGCTACCTTACAGTCATCCTGCATCCTGCCTTTCTGCCTGTGATTATTGCTGATGAGGTGAAGCAGGCACCTTTCTAATGTGATGTTTGCATTACTATTTAAGGCAGTTTCATCCGTCTGGCTAATCCTGACCTCCAGAAATACGTGGATAATCTATCCAAACATGGCACTGCCTGTAAATTTAGTAGGTGGATGTCTTACTCTCTTACAAAGAACAGTGACCACCAGACCAAAGCCTGGAGGATTCTTGATCTACATCTTTGCTCCACATCAGGATAAACATCTGGGAGAAATTCCACCAACTTCAGTGACACTCTTGACATGTAAAAGAAAAACATAAATACATGCTGCCATCTCTGTGAAGAGCCCAGGGCTGATAATGCAAAGAGGATAATCCCAGTATGCAGTGGGATCTCAGGAGGAGAGGATCCCCTATCAGAGTCCTGGGCAGTGACCAGTCTCCATACAAACAGTGTTCATTTGGATGCAAACTGGAGTTACCTGTGTAGGGAAGGTACAGTGGGTTAAACTAAAATGTGTCCAGAACACAAATACAGGCACCCACTAGCTCCACGGGTAGCACTGATTCAGTGCCCTCTGTGTCTTTTATGATTTTGATTTGCTGGTTACAGAATGTGCTTAGAAAAAAAGAGAAAAGCCAACCCTGGACCAAAATACAAGTCTCCAGATGGGAACTCACATGGAGCAGTTATGGGATGCAGAAGAGGTAACGTTGGGAAACTTTCTCACACAGACTTCCTCAAGGATTTGCTTTTCAAAACATGTGTAAATCAGAATTTTATGTTATAACATAAGAAATTTCCCCACCATATGGTAAAGACAAGTGAAATCAGAAAAGCTAAAGCCCTGTTTTAGCCTCAAACACAATTTGCTTTGAGAAAGGACCAGTAAGGGTCCATAAGGTTTTAGAGACAGGTAAACTGCAGAACACTGAGACCCATGTCCACTTTTAACCAGCTAAATAGGAAATACTGTCACATTTACCAGGGCTCCACTGCTCAGCAGGATCATGAATATGATGAAAGTTTCAAACCAGTTGTGTTCGACGATTCTGTAGCAGGTTTTTCGCAGCCTCCACCAAATTCTGCCTGGAAATTTTGTGATGTCCACTGAACAGCACGGGAAGAATCGCACACAAACTGTAAAGAAGTAAAACAATAACAAAGAAATTGTTAAAGAAACCCATTTAACTCTTAAAGCTGCAATAAGAAGCTGCTAAACATGATTTCTTTTAGCAATAAGTTGCTGCAGAGTGTCTTTCCTCCCATTTTTTTATCCTCACAAACCCCTTCTACTCTGCCTTCCATTTCCCCCTCTCACTCTATAAAAAATACATTCAAAATCATATAAATGTATCCCAGTGATTTCTCCCAATGATTTTTTTGATACAGAATATGTTGGCCATGAGTAATAAGTGCCCCAGGACATTCACAAAGTGTTAGCTGAGCTCAGGCAGCGCTCCTGATCAGGACTAATGACTCTAGGAGGGTATTACTGATAGCTTCCACATCCTTTTGAATGGAGGAAGGTTATTTTCTTGGTACTATGATACTACTGGAATTACTGATCAAAGATGGCAATCTGAGGAAAGAGAGATGATGGAAGGAGGTGCTACAGTGCAGATGGGACCAACGTGCTGAAGAGACTCAGGCAGCAAAAGCAGGAACAGATTTTGATCTCTTGGACTCTCATTAGTTTTTAAAAAAAAAAGCATTAGAACAACTTTGGAATATACTGAGGCAGTTAAATCCCCTTTGATGTCACAGAAATTTGGGTATCTGGTCCATAGCAGGTTCCCCACTGATGCTTGAGCACTTTCTGTCCTCAGTTACAAATACTGTGTGACTGTTAAATGCTGTGGTCATAATGGGGCCCACACAAGGATTTCTGATAGGCAAGACCATGGCCATTTTTAGTTTCCTTAGCAACACTCATTTGTTATAGCAAAAAGATACTGCCATTGGTAACGAACAGATCCATCTCTCCAATTTAAAAAACACCAGGTGCATTGCCTTGTGCTGGGTAAGAGCTCAAAACAGTGTGAGAGAACACCCTCATAGCCAGGAATTGTCCTGGCCAGTCAGTCTTGTGTCAGATAATCTCACTCAAATGTCACATTTGCTGATGAGAATGACCCTCAGAAACTACTTTATTTTCAAAACCCAAGCTTTTAACCCTATATTTAATAAATGTGTTATGTAGAAAGAGACTTAATTACGGAGGTTTATCAGGCCCATAATGGGAAAAAAAGGCAGAGGCCAACAGCTGAAAGGTGGCCAAGGTCACCAACATGTTGTGCAGCACACAGCAACTGCTCAGAAGTGACAAGGGAGGACACCTCGACATGGTGATGCAATGCAATGCTTTTGCAAGTGGAAATAATATTTAGGCAAGGCAGCTCAGGAAGGAAAGAGGGCAGGTGTCAAGCTTACACAGACAGCAGATGCTGCTAATTCAAGGTGGCATAACTGAGGTGCTTGAGCTGCATGTGATATGCAAGGAGATCAAGTGCAGCTCCTGGGATGCCAGGATTCCCAAGCAGCTGGAAGTGGGGCTGTGATAGGACCATGCTCCGCCAGGAGGAAGAGAGCTGCTATGGTCCTCTGACATCTTCTGTGAGGTTTTATTATCCCAGATCCCTCCTGTGGAGTAGCAGAACTATGGGATGTTTTGTACCTGAACCACTCCTAGAAGTCCCCTTTCCCCTCACATTTCTGAGGTTTTGTCTAGGTGTAAGCTCTTGGCTGTGTCAGGTTTTGGTGTGGGACTAATGGGACAGTTAACCATTCATGCAAACGTAATGGGACCAGGATGCAAGTAACTAACTGTCCTCTAAATGTCTGTATCACACACACACACCAGTTCCCAGTTTACCACTGTATTCTGGAACCCAGAGAAATTCTGGGCTCAGTTAGAATACATTATGTTAAGCAAACTATTTGAGAAAGACACAATTCTGAGAGAAGAACCAACTCTGCCTATTTGTAGGTCAGGTACCACTTCAGCAAAGGCAAGTATTATTCTTCTAAGCACTTCAATCCTAAACACTAAAGAATCAAGGCAAGGGATAAAAGGACATCATATTAGTCACTACTTTTTGCTAAGACCAGTACAGTGCTCATAGGTGGTAATGCATGTGGTTTGGGGATATTTTAGGAAGTAGGTACATGGAACAGACATCAGCATGTAATACTGCCTGGTACCAGCATTTCTGAACTAACAAACTCTTATCTGTGCTGAGGGATGTCCATCAGTATAATCCCACCAGCACGATGTGGCAGAGAGGGCTGTCAGTTGCATCTTTTTAGCAGTGTTGTCAGGAAGCTCTTGAACTATTTCTCCCTCCACGACCTGTGCAGTGATTACCCTCTTTCCAGTATCTGCTTCAAACTCTGTGCTTATATTCAGGTAGACCATACACTTAATTATCAACTCAGCCTTGGATCAGAAAGACCAAAGTCTTGGACTCAAATCCCTCACTTATTGTATGAACAGCCTGATGAGCATGTAGGTCACTGTGTAAATGTGGACTTCTCATGTTAAGCAAAAATCCCCTTTTACTGGAAGGAGCCACTGCTCTTAGTAAAATAAGCTGTCACTGAGTCTGTATTGTTCCTAAAACAAATTTCAATTTGGAAAAAAATCAGCTTCTTTTCTGACTTAAAGCATTTGTACAGAAACTTTTCACTCTTTTCTCCTAAGTTACACCCTAGATGGATATTTGCCTTTTTACCCTCTTAAATGAACGCCTAGGCTCAGGTAGTAACAGGCATGACATGCTCTGTCATGCTTTTACAGAGTATAAATGCTCTTTAAATACTGCTGGAAAAGGTTAGGGTCTCCCAGGAAGTGGTTTTCCCCATTGTATGACAGCTGGATGAATCATTCCCTGGAGGAGTTTGCCTCTGTCATTTCACTGCACAGGAGCCTATATGATTACCTGAGCCCAGACACAGCTAAAATTAGGGGATCACCTTCATATTAGATACTAATGAGCAGGGCACTGTGTGTTCCAAAGTCACTTCATTTGTGATGAAAAATACTTCTGAAATGGTTAAAACAGGTTATTACTGATTCAGTCAGCTTCCATCGTATAGTCTGTAGGTACAAAGAGGTATTTTTAAAGACAGAAAGCCAGGTAGCACCACTAATTTATTTTTTATGCTCTTTGATGGCTTTCATGCAATTTCAATCTGAAAAAAAAGAGTCCTAGTTACCAAGAGTAATACCTTGAAAAATCCAAAATAGCTTCTCAGATGAGTCAGCCCAAAATCACAGTGCTGTTAAATCCCATGCTTTTGATTGGGCCCAATTCAGAAATGTTTAGACCAGATTCTGATACAATTACTAATGTCAAGTAGCACTTCCACGAATAATCATGCTGGTTGCAATTCAGATGGAATGTTGCTTTTAACTATTCATAAATCAGAGAGAAAAAGGACATGGAAATAAAAAGAAAAAAAAAAAGAAAAAAAGAAAGAAAGAAAGAAAGAAAAGTGGCCACAAACAGGTCTTTTAATGATATAATAAAAATCTCTTTCCTTTTCAAATTTTATGATTTTCCTCACTGACTGCTCTTTCATGCCTATGCTTTTCTGGACTTTTTTGCAATGTTGGTAGCCTACTGCTCTGGTCACCTTGACCCAAGTTTATGTGTTCAAATAGAAGTTTCACCTAAAAGCAACAAAAAAAATTCACCTGACCTTGGTGAGAAGTCTAATAGGTTGAGGTGTTTTGGTTTTGGTGTTTTGTTTGTTTGTTAGTTTGTTTGTTTGTTTGTTTTAATTTAATTTTTTTATTTCTGTGAAATCAAAACTATTCCAGTGAGTCTAAGGCATAACCTGGTGAGAGTCTGAGCAATCCCAACTCCAGCTGCTTCTACAATAAGGCCAGATGGTGAGCCAAGCCCAGCTTCTTGTTTTGGAAGTTGCTTTATCCTCATGAAGAGGACTGTTCATTAACACCTTTTAGCACAGCAAGCATCAAGGCAGGGATAAACCCTTTGACATTTCTTATGACAGCATTACTCATCTTGCCTTGTCTCACAGGTTTGTAGTATCACCCCTGGAATCCATACTGGTAGGGAATGGGTTGTGCAGAAAAAGCTGATCACCTTGTGATTTAGTCAGAGCTTAGTTTTGCCATTGTAATTCATGTTAGGCTACATCTTTTTTGAGAGCAAACTGACTCACTTCCACCATGGGTAGTAAGTTACTGCCTGTCAGAAACACAGAATGGCAGAAAAAGTCCACCCCAAATGTTGAACTATTTGCTGGTAAATCCATGAAGCTGTTTTGAGCTGCATCAGTGGCCAACTTGTCCAAGAACAGTATCTATTTTAAATTCACATTTGAACATTACATACTATTTTTCTTGAAAGAGAGACCTATTTACCAAAGGACTTTTCCAAGTGCATGAGCATACCATGATGCTATTTACTTTTTCTTTGTATTTCATAACAAGGAAAATGGTCCCTTCAGTCACTTAGGTGTCCTATAGCACAATCACAAACTGAAAATTAAAATTTATCTTAAACCTCTGATGCATTCTAATCGTGGGGCTCCTAGACCTGATTGCATTACTTTGGTGCATTGGGAAAAAAATCTCTTTGTAAATACAGGACTTCCACTGTAAAACCTTCACCTTTAATGCACGACAGCTAAGCCTATAAATTTTAAGCTTATAGGTGAAGACCTTACAAATCCACTGTTTGCTCACACCAATATATATATATATAAATTTTCATAAAATTATTTGTTGTGATTTGGATGGATTGGGCTGCTGGTTCTCATCAATAAACGAAGAACACCAATTAATTTCTTCTATATTGTTGTCCAGTAAGTCTGGTACCTTGTTTCAAACTGCAGAAATTTTGTTACTGCCTTTATAGGAGAGTTCCCAATTATTGGGACATTCATTTTTAGAACAAAACAGCAGTTTGCTTAGCTTTCAATGCTGGTTACAGCATTGCTTGGTTTGACACAAAATACAGCTTCCTCAGCACAAACTCAAGCAGGCAGGTATTCGTAATATAGTGTAGATATATTTGTATCAAGCTGGGTTTCTAATGACTGGTCTGGCTAGATGGGTATGGACAGGCAAGAAAGCAAACCTGGCTGTAGTCCCTTTGAAAGACCACAACTATCTCCCCATGCTAGAGGGAAAAAGGTCTCTCCATACCCTTCTTATTTCTCCCTTTTTCTGGGCCCCACTACTAACTCACATGGCAGGGGGTTGGAACTAGGTGATCTTTAAGGTTCCTTCCAACCCAAACCATGCTGTTTCTTTGATTCTACAACTTCACACCTGGGGTTTGCAGTGTGCAGTTCCAGAGCTAACACAGGAGAGATTGGCATCACTGTCACCAGCATCTGGGCACTGGAGACACACATGGAGATTGGAGTTTTTACTCACATACTGCAGCTGGGTGCTGCCAAGAGAGCATCTGACAATGCCACAGCCTGTCAGGTGTTCTTACTCTTCCAAGGGCTTAACAAGGGTACATTTCTTGTTTATCTGCTGCTACTCTCCTTAAAACTTACTCTCTTGGATGTCACTGCAAATAATGGTGTATAAACCTGTATTAATTTAATTCTGAACATACAATAAGACTGTAAGAATCTTAGGATGTCTGAAAATTGTATGTAACAAAATACTAGAGTGCCTTTCCTGATGGGAAAATACGCAATATCCCAGGTATTGTGTCTAGAGGAAAACAATACCTTAAAACTTGGGTTGGTTCCATGATTTTTTTTCCCTAGGATGCCAATTAACATATTTTGTTGGGCTTGGTTTGGTTTTACACAGCTTTTAATCACCTAGTGGCAGTCCCTGTACCTCTGCTTAGATTTATTCAGTTTAAAGTCATATTTTTATTTCTCTTCACTTTTTGTCACTTCTAAACAGCCGCTAACCATGGTTGGGGAGGGCATGACACAGATCCCATCGCTAAGCAGAGTACCTTCGCTTCAGCGCGCGGCATTTTCCAGCCGCGATAATGGTCACATGGAAAGATGGTTTTGGGTGCCCTTGGTGTCACAAGCTGCGACCGACCGTGCATTGAGAAAGGTAACTCATTCCCGCATGACCATCTGATGATACTCCCCTGGAACCTTTGCCAGCGGGCTGTGTCCGGGGGAATTACGCTTAAGGACTTGGTGAGAACTTTCTCCTATTAGGGTCTGGGAGAGAGGAGCACGCTGGGGCCAGGGGGCTCTCTTTGGATGACCTTCTGTGGGACACAGAAGATAGTGTCCAAACATAGCAATTTTTTAGGCAGAGAACACATACCAATGGAGGTAACAGAACCGGAGTGTTGCAAGGCATCTGGAGGGAAAAGTACCCAAATAGCTGGCATTGGCTAGATGTTGCTTTCCCATCAACTGGCAACAAGAATGGCCTCTCCATTTCTATCAGGCTTTTCCCAGCAATACTTGCTAGCTGCCAGCGCTGTGACCCTACCTTGCCTTCACATTTCCTGACCCAAGAATGTTCCCTGTTGACCCTAATCAAGGCTATTTTGAGATGATAACACATTAACAAGTCTCCCCAAGAAAAGCGACCTATGGCTTATCTGGGTCACCCAACTCCCGGAAAACTGTGACCTCAGCAAACTTTCAGCAACTATTTCAAGAACATGCATTATCTTCATTGCCTTTGTTATCTGAAAAAAGGGGCCTGAATCTGGAACATATTTGTTCAGGACATAACCTATGCTGGATGTGTTTAGAAATGTCATAGTTTGAATTTAGATAGCTGGTGAGCTACCAAGGTAAGAAATTAACCCTTCCCCTCTCGCTCTTCCTCTTCATCTAATCTCCTTTCACAAATATTAACTGGTCATTTTCCCAAATATACCAAAAATTGTCATATCTCTTTATTATAAGCCAGTAAAGGCAACACTAGATAAACTTGCCCAGTGCATGCCCTTCGATACCTCCATTTTAGTACTTTATAACCTTGTCGTCTTAGCTAACTAGACTGTTGTTTGTTGGCTTACTCAATTTTTAACTACACTGAAGTGACAACTGCATGAGGTTTAATTGCAATGGTGAGTTTGGGTAAAAAGTATGGGAAAGTATTTAATAGAAGGCAATTGTAGGAAAACACTTTGTATCCCTACACAAATTAAACCAAATGTTAATGTAGTTGTAAGAATCATGTGAACTTTCAGTTTATGACACTTTGACTTGACATTTTATGACTGAATAATCACGTTAAGTTTACACATTTTTGCCAAATCCATGAGGAATGGGATCACATTTAGCCTACAAAGCAGACTCCAAAAATTCTACATGGATACATGTTCCACAGGAAAGGTGAGTAGCTATGTTGGGGAGGGCATCACTTGCAACTGCATCCCCAGTGACCTTGAACACCATGCACTGGGCTGAGGGCTGGGACCAGGCTCTCCTTCAATTCCCATTTAGAACCCAAGGCTCAGCTGGCCTTATCCTGGGAGAGGAGGAAAACACTCTGACTTGAACAGGGACTGGTGAGGAACTAGGAGAGATGAGAATAAAAAGCAAAAGGCAGGAGCACGGATACTCTGGGAGACGCATGAAGGAGCCAGAAGGGTGGATGTAACCCAAGGCAAACTTGGGGTTTGGCCCACAGCACCTTCGTTTCTACATTTCTCTGCTGCCAGAATGATGAGCGGGCTTCAAGACTGGATAAGTATTTCCAGTGATCCATCTAGAAGAGTGTATCTTGGTACTCTGCATCCCATTGACAGCAGGGAACAAGATCTGACAAATTGGGTTGGTACCGTTGTGGACCTGTGTGATGGAATTTTGGGCAGGCTTGATTATTTTAAGACAGAGCAAATTACAAACTGCTGCTGCCCTGGCAATGTCTTGAGTGATGTCCATCTTATTTTTATAAAAACCTTGGAAGGTGACCATGGCCAACCACAGTTTTAGAATTTGTAAACTGGCATTTGACCAGCATCGATCTTACAGCACGCGCTTGTTTCAGCATCTATAACATAATCACTTCGCAGTGCACAACATAGATTGCTGCTCACTAGTCTCATTAAGAAATATACTGTGAAAGAATGAAAACACCAGACCTAATTTCTAAATGTTATTGTTTGGGCTCTAATAGTTACACTACGCTTTCTTCCATCAACTGCATTAGTTTTTGGCTACTGCTTTTAAGCAGAGCTGCCAGAAAAATGTGTAGATCCTAAGGACATTTGTAAGCCCTGCAGGGCTCCCTTACCTCATTCAATCATCTTTCTCACAGATATAGAGATGCACATTTTTGCTGACTTCAGGGGCATTCATATACCCAGCAAATCATCTCTGTCTGATCCCATCTGAGCTTCTCTGTTTTTATTTATAATAATCCTTGAATTTTCAAGAGAATATACTAACATTCAGCTAACCCTATTTTTCCTAACCCAGATTGAAAGCAAAATGAGGAATTTGACTGATATAATATTTGGAATAGAACTCACTCTGAGGAGAAATAACTTTCTATGTTATTTACTTTATATATTTACTTTTAAAAAGATCTTCTGATACAGGTGACCTTTAAACCTGTGTTTTGGAGCGGGCTGGTGTCAAAATATTAATAAAATGGTGGTGTTTTTAAGCATTAAAAGAGATATGTAAATGTGATCTGTTCTTATTTAAAACAATTAGGTAACATACACTTTACATACCACTTCCATGGTCAGATGAAAGCTACTGGATGTGCTAATCCTGACACCCTTTAAAATAAATGGAAGAGAGTTCCTGGAACTTGTGAACTCTCCAGACAGTTTCTGTTAACTGCCTGTACACATTTAAGCATCAGAAACATCCTCATCTGATCAGTTCTGTAAGACCTTGGCCATACACAAATACTAGATGGCAAAAATCTTCATTGGCCAAATTAGAAAAACCAACACTTAACCCCCTCCCCCCCCGCCAACAAACCCTTTATGGCATAAATTATAATTAAAAACGCCTAACACTGTAGATGCTGCAGAGCATTTTAGAGCATGCTCTTGGCTTATCTCACCTTGCAAATCCAGAGACTAATGATAAACAAGGGATTTTAAGTGTGTGTTTGGACAATTACAGTATCTAAGAAATGAAGTGCATTCAGTGAAATACTACTGCAAGCAGGCAGAGCAATGTGGTGAGAAGGTGGAGAGATGTTTAGTGAGAGAAGGGAAGGTTGCTTGCCTCAGCATTGTGGTGTTATATGCAGGCTCTTACCTTCGGGGAAGCAATCTTCAGGCTCCATCAGCTCCTCAGCAAACTCAGGGATCTGCTCCAGCAGTTCTGCAGGATTTGTCAAATCCACTGTGCTGCCTTCAGAAAGACTGATTTCATCAAGCTTGTTGTCAACAAGAGCAAAGATGAGGAAAACAAATTGATCAGTTGCCCTGAAGGAAGTAGCTGAGTTTTTATACACTAACCAACATCCCAGCGAAAGTCACCACCACAGAGACATCGCCATGCACTTCACACGGTGCCCACCCCTCAAGTGACAGCTCTGCCTGTGCTGCATTAAGCCCAAGGGTCCATCCGTCAACCACAACAAGAAGCTAACACATAGAACTTACTTTCTGAAACAAAAGAGAAACAAACCATAGAAAGGTAGTGCAACAGCCAGTGAATATTAATCATAGAATCTAGAATGGTTTAGGTTGGAAGGGACCTTCAAGATCCTCTAGTTCCAGCCCCCCTGCCATGGGCAGAGACACCTTCTACTAAACCAGGTTGCTCTGGTTAATGGTAGGTGCAACCTTGGAATGATGGACCCATTTTACAGCTTTGATGCCCTGAAGGCTCATACCTTCAGATAGGGGGGACCAAAAGTGCGACCTATCTCCTGGAATGCTGAAGGATGAATTGGATGACCTGTGTTGGGTTCCTGTCTCTGAAGCCTCGTTCCTGATGTACCTCACCCACAGCTGATGGGTGAAATCTGCACCTCCTCAGTCAGGACCTGCTGCCAAAGCTTCTCCTCTGAGATGAGCAAAAGTCTCTCTGTCACCAGGGTCCAGTCACATGAAGTTACAGGTACAAACATGTGAGAGGGCTCTTCCACCTGTCTCATCCCATGCCTGGCTGGTTCCCACCACATGACGTGGCCCCTTGCCTGTTAATCACACGCTTCTGATCTCGAGGTGATGTAGGAGGAGGGACACATGGCTTTTGGAAGCACCTCAAAGGCTTTATCACTTGACTGAAATATTTCACACTACCATCTTGGGTGCATTGTTTGAATTCTGCATCTCTCAGATCCTCCTCTGCAAAATGGGGACAGGAATACTGCCACTCCCTGAAGCATTGGTTGTCTCATCTATTTAGAGCAGGAAATCTCAAGCAGATCTGGGTAAAAAATTTCTGGGGAACATAATTTTCAAAAAATGTTTGGAGGGTCAACTCATTAATGAAAGAGATATGATACATAATTAAATAACTCACCCAAATATGAAACAGAATTTCATTTCAGGTTAAAACTTTCTTCTAACAGAATCAAGAGACTTTATTTAGAAGAAAACAGGAAATGTTTCCCCCCCTCTTTTATTTTACTAGTCAAAACAAAGTATTTCTATTTTGTGTTAATGCAAAATTAAATTTTACTCGGTTATTCAGCTTGGCCACTAAAGTGAAAAATCTAATATTTGCCCAGTCCTGCTCACAGTTTGTTTCTGACTGTGTTGGAGCACTATGTAGTGTAAGTGGGCAACACCAAAGCTGGCATCTTCTGTGGGTCACAGCAAGGTCAAAGAGCTCTAAGAGGGAAAGGTGTGTTATTTTTGAAATGTTTTAGTCTGTTCTCTGAGTACCTACTGAAAACTTTTGGTGCTCTATCTTGCAATACTTTTGCTTTAATTTGAAAAAAAAAAAGTAGGTCAATAATACTTACCCATGCTTTTAAACAGCCTGTGATATAGTTATATGAGAGATGGCACATACTGATAAAGTATCATTTTCGTGAGCATGATGGTGGAGTTAGAGAATAGGTACAGCTTTATATATTTATTATTAATGTGAAAATGGGCCATCTGTTTTCCAGTATACACAGTCAATGCAAAATTTATAGCTGAATTCAGAGAAATGCTGAACCTGGGGTAAAACGGGCAAGATTGAACATTTCAGCAACGCTTGCAAGTGGGGATGGAAGCTACTTGTTTGCAATTAGCTGCAGCATCCAGAAGGTCATAGTCTTGGCTAGGGTTTTTTAAAGAGAGAGTCAGAACAGAAAGAACAGAACAGGTCAGAGACACTGATAAAGCTTCTAAAAATCCATATTCGGAATGCAGCTGTCATACAGAGCCCATTTTCTACAGTCTGACAATGGTGTGTGATGGTGGAAAAAATGTCATACCAAGTTTTAGCACAGTCAGAACTTTCTGATAGTGTTCATTAGGGAATGCATTTAGTCATTATCTGTTCTGTTATGAATATGTCAAAACAGAGATAATTGAAATAGTCCTAAATCATATGCAGCTGCAGGATGTAGAAAATAGGGGTTCCAATGAGAAGAGAAGCTTTGTTGGATATAATTCTTACCAATAGACAGAAATCAAAGAAAACTGTGAGGACATTGTCAGCTTGATAACATTGTCAACTACAGAACTGGATTTAGCAGAGACAGGTTAGGAAATTCACAGAACAAAACACAGTGCAATTATCACAGACTATTTAGTTATTTATCATGAGGAGCTTCCAGAAAATATTAGAATCCATCAGTGTCAAAGGGAAATGGGGAACATGCAAGGCAAACAGACAGGATTTCTTCTGAAAAGCTTTCAAAGAAGAAGAGACAGGGAACACGGAGGCAGAAAACACTAAATAAAGCTTTGAGGGTCTGAACTGGGAAGGAAAAAAAAGTAGGAACCATACATATGAGGGAGGAGGGAAAGATTAGGAATAACTGTAGGGAAAAAAGCAAAGGTTACTCTTTGCCAGAAAGGTTAAAGGGATTAAGAAGGTTTCCATGAACTCAGAAAAGAAAAGAGCTGGGACATGATAGCAATTGACGAGGGGGATGTAACTGATCAAAATTCAGTTGCCTAAGAAAATAAACTCTTCTCAAAATAATCCAGGAAGGCGATCAATAATAAGAAGTGGGAGAGCTTGTTAGAATTAATATAAATGTAAGTAGAGAAATATTTAGAAAGCCCAGAACATACGCAAACCAGCAGATCCAGGCAAGGCACGTTGTAGGGCATAAAGGGATCCGATACACCCAGTTAACACATCATTAGCAATCAATAGTGAATGCTCATGGAAAACTGGAAATGGACCAGGAGAGCAGCAATAAGTAAACACAACACTGAGCTTGGAGAGGAGGAAAAGGGAATAATCATGGGAATCACAGATCACTAAACACTTGCTGTAGCCTGTGATTAAAGTAAGTTAAATAAAGACTCAGAGGAGAAAAAGAGAGCGCTGACTTGGACTAAAATGTCGTAGAGACAAAAAGGCAGTGAGGTGGTTCCCCTGTGTGCCGAGTACTGTGCACAAACAGGGTGAAAAGAGGCCAAAAGAAGACGAAAAGGACCAACACAGAACCTCCTCCTTCTTTCTTGGAATGAGTGGAGGAATTGTACCAGGCTGAGACAATGGGATCTATCAGAACCCACTTTGGGAGATCTTCCCCTGGTATTCCGGGGGACACCTTCCCCTAGTCTTCATGTTGCAGAGGGTAGGTTTTAATGTGTTTCCTGGTGGAGTGGTTGCTTTAAGCACCCAGACAGGGCTTCCACACTCACTGCTTGTGCCTGTAATAGCAGCAAATTGATCTGAATGTGTTTTTAAAAAAGCCTTTAGTGGTGAGATGCTGAAATCTCATTGAAAGCTGATGTTTGCTCAAGGCTTAGCTCTCTTATCTCCCTTCCTCTCTCCCTCACCTCTCAAAATCACAGCCTTAATCTATCAAATTGACATATGATATATAAACCTTAAGAAAACAGTTGGATGTCTGTTATAGAAAAGTCTAGTTTTAAAAGAAATTGTAATTGGCTCGGATTCATCCGTTGCTGTGTGCGGAAAAGCCGTTCTAAGGACTCAAACATAGCACAAACTTTGTCTTCAGAGGAGGAAATCTCTAGGGATTAGGGTCAGCATTATCTTCACTAAAGATATAGAAGAGGTCCTGACCGATATAATCCTCATGTTAGCTGATAACATTAAATTGGAGAGAGTATTGAAATCGAAGAAGCAGAAAGGAAAAGAGAAGTGAAACATGGAGAGAATACAGCAAAATGGGACATGATTCAAACAAGTACAAGTGAGAGAGTTACAGGAAAATTTCAATCGAAATTTTGGAAACCTGGAATAATATTTAAAAAAAATTAGACATGGCTTTGCAGTGGCACATAATGATGCAGAAAACCGTATGAAAGCATCCTGTCTATTTAATGGGATACTATTTCTTCTCTTACAAGTTCTGTAGAAATTGTATTTGGAGTATGTGCTTGCTTCTTGGCAGAAGAACTCCGAAAAGGAACAATTGAGGGAGTTCTACGGAAAGAGGCAAAAAAGTCAGATAAAGGGCACAGAGATACTAATTTGTAAGAAATAATGAAATGAAAGAACAATGGTGTGTGACTTCAGGGGGTAAGCCCCAGACAATAGGAAGCAAGCAACAGCCTATTAAAGTATGTGATATTAATTCATAAAAAGAGAATGATGGATAAAATTGGTAAAAGACAGTAATGAAATGGCACTTTGAAGAAAAAAAGGAGGGAAAAAGGCTGGTATTTAAGGCAATATACCCAGCCATGAGATTTTTTTTAAGCAGGTGAACTGTTCACTTTGGTAAATGAAATCCAAGTTGCCTGATACATTTAAAGGTAGATTCCACAAAGCTGTACGAAGTATTTTATGGGTCAGCATTTTGGCAAAGAAATCACCAGCTTGTACTCTGAGGTCTTACCCTCCTGTGACATCGATGACTTTATTTCTGTGGTGCTTTTCAGATGACTTATATAAGATGAATTTTTAATCATATAATGTTTGCTTTACTGACATAAACAGTGTTTTTTTCAGAACATATTCAAAGTTTCCTGTTACTGACTGAATCACTGAAAGCCCTGCCGCTTGGGCATACCAAATCTGTTACTCCCTTACAGTTGTTTGCTTTATTTGGCATGGTGCCACTTCTTGGGATATTCATCAAAAAGATGATGAGCATGTTCTTGTGTGCCAGAACAAAGATTACTTCTGAATAGGAGGACCATAAGTATGTAATGTCCACAGAAGATCTGGACTTCAAAAATAGCATCCTCTGGGCTTTGGTCTTTTATACTGGCATTCATGACCTCATGTGAACTTCCGTTTGATTTCAAGTCATCCCTGGATTATTGCCATATTCCTCCACCTCTTTCTAAGCAGCTGCAAATAGAATCAATTATGCTCTGCTATAGAAAGGTGACATTTGTGTCTCAGGACCCTTTGAAAGTTGAGGGAGGAAATGGGGATTATTTCTTTATCACGATGTTGCTGAAAATATCAAGGCTAGAGTGTTCCTGACTTGTCATGACATTTTGTTATAGCACTAAAAAAGAACTTAGTTTTCTGGCCTCCCTGTTAGGATCACAGGATTTATTTATCTCAAAAAGACATTTAAACATGAAGGATACCTAATCCCCTGAGAGAACAATTCCTGACATGGTCTTCTAATTCCTCCTAGTTATAATGCTTCCTTACATTATTTAAAAGTTTTGGGGTTTTTTTGTTAAATAGATATACTTTTTTCCCCCCCACTGAGACAAGGATATCAAATATTTGAGTCTCCTTCCTCTAAAGTTCAGCATGTTTTATTTCTGAAGATGAAGTTCAATATGCCAAGAAGTACTCTGGGAAGGAGGGTTGCTCCTTAAAGAAATGCTTCATGGCTAGAGGATTTCTGGTTCCTGTGAGTGGAATTTATTTCACCACAGTGTGCAACCTAAGTGCTCCCTTTATAGTCAATGGAGAGAAACAAGCACTTCTGTGAGATCTGACCTAATGCAAATGTTGATTTCAGCTGGAGACAAGACACACATTGACTATACAGGGGGCTCACATGACAAGTTCAGATGCGGATATCTACATTTAGTTCACTAAATTCCACCCTACATGACAATATGAACCAGTAGGCCTGGAGAAGCTGAGCCCTAGCTCAGTGATGGGTCTGGTTCCTGTTGTCCTGCCAAGATTTCTCCTTTGGATTGCTCCTGCTGTGCACAAACTCGCCAGCAGTTTTAGCGCAGAACTGGGAGAGGTGTGATGTATGTACTGTGTTATCCTTTCTCTTTCATTAACTCAGTCCCACATAACCACCCCTGGTTCCAATCTCAAGGAGCTGTGGAGTTCTCCAGACTCCCAGGACATCCCAAGCCCCCTTCTCCTGATTTCAGAGAGGAATCCATCATTTTCTAATAATAAAGGAGATGTTATGTCAATAAAATGCTAAATCTGAAGGAGAAGAAACCCCAAAGAGTCAGAAAGGAGGATACAGGGAATTACACAGACTGCACTCACTCAGACTACAGTACAAATACATTTATAAAGACAACATAATCCTACAAATGGAAAAAAAATATCAATATGTACACATCAAGAAACAATGAGTGAGCTGCACTTTGGCTAAATCAATTGAATAATACCAAGGTTTGTTATTTAGTTACACGTCAGCTACTTAAATTGCCTCGCCTTTCTTGGGAGAAAAAATGAAATGTTAGTCTGTGACAGAGAGCAGATGCCCTCCAGTGAACTCAAGGTACAGATCTGCCAAGTCAGCAGATGCCGCCGTTGGAGCTGTTTTTTAGTGGGAAAACACACCCATATTTGCTCCTAAAACAAGACACTAACATTATACATAATTTTGTTGGGGGGGGAGTTGTCTTTTTTTTCCCCCAAAGCCTCTTAAAATCCCATCTTAATTTTCAATGCACATTTTCCAAGCTTTCCAATTATTTTTATAACAACAAAATCCTCTCTCTTCTTTGCTAAGACTGTAATACCTACTACACACTATTGCTTTCCTACCCCTTGACAAACACGTATCTTTACAAGCCATAAACCCCACACAAACCAGTGACATGCACTACGGAGCTGGTGCAACGAATTGCATGCAGTATCAGGCAGGAAAGTTGTTTCTGTTACCTCTTTTTGCCCTACTGGAGGTGGTTGCTCAGCCTTCAGCTGCTTATCCACGTGCAACTCACTTAACTCTTCACAAATCTCAGAGTTCTGACTCCGGACTCCCGGGCTTTGGCCTCGCTGCCCCCTCAGCTGCAGCTGTTTTTCCTGCTGGAAATAATCCTAGATGGGTTTGTTTTCTCTCTCTTTGATAGCATGCTTATTTCTTAGGGAGAACTCTCCAGCTAGAAGAGAAAATAACCTGGACTATACTTGTCAGGGGACATCTTAAGGAAAATGGCAAGAAACAAGGTAACACAAGCTTATGTTGCAACTTTTGAGCTTTAGAAATTGGATATGCCAAGATATCTGGCTGTAGAAAATGGACATACAAACAGTCCAACATTTTTCCTGAGCTGAGGCGGGAGGAAATTCCCTTGCAATCTCCATTTTGAGTCTGGTTTTGAGACACAAAATTCCTCCAGAGACCTGAGGCACACAGAGAGGCGTTTGCAGTTCGGCCGAATAAGCAAGGGGTGCACTCTGAAGCTACACAGTCGGGTGGTGATACTCAGTGTAGGAAACCCAAGAGGGCAGAACCCAAAACACCGCTACAACTCTGCTTGAAACTGTGAAAAATACACACACCCAGAGAGGACAAGATACACGTCGCAGTGGAGGAAAACGCAAAGTTCACCGGAAGAGATAAAAAGGATCTGAAAGCAGACATGGAAAAGCTGCAGGTAAACACAAATGTAGGCAGTTCCTATTCGCAAAACACTTAAGGCCACTTTGAACCCACAGATGCCAAAGGGGCTCGACCGCAGGTTGAAAGTAGAGCACATTCTGAAGTACTTCCCTGAAAGGGGATGGACTCTGGAATCAGAGCAATAATTATTTATTTTTTTTTTCCCCATAGACACATCTGACTAGACCTGGTGCTTTCTAGCGTGAGTGGTGCCATTAAACCCAGGCTCTTCTTCCTGGGGTGGTGATTATTGCTGCTGAGCTCTCAAGAAGTACTCCCAGGACTAATGGCAGAGGAAAGTATGTTTGCAGGGTTGATCCCTACCTCTGGAGGCCCAGGCTCCCTGTTTGTGTGGCTTTATTGATTCACCTAAGACGGGGATTTCACTGAAAACTCCATAGCTCATCACAACACAACCATTGTTCATGCCATTACGAACACAGCTACTAAAATATTAATAAAACTCCAGCCGGATTCAAAGGGTTGTGCTGAATTGCTTAGAGAGGGACTTCCATGCTGAGAAAAAAATTACAAGCATAACTGGATTTCAATAGCAATTATTTAAACCTAGGTATCTTTCACTTGTCCACCTTTTTTTTCCCCCCTTGAGTTGACTGACATTCGATGTTATTCGTGCATTAAGAGAATTTCCCTTCCCCAGGGAGCCACAGCCTACCTGTCTCAGTTCTAAAGCCACATCACCACAGGAAGTCCCTCAAGAGGTACCCGAAGCAGAAAAACACTTTATTTCACATATAACTGTCTGAAAGACCAAATGACACAAAGGAAGCAGTTGGTTAAGCAAATTGCTCACTGTATAAATGCTTTTGGACTGTCAGGTTTGTGCCAGTCTTTTCAAATGTCATTGTGTGTTTCTAGCCAAATAATTTAAAATCAAATTACTTGTTTCCTGCTTCAGAGGGCATGTGGTCTAAAATATATTCTAACTTTAATAAATCAAATTATGTATGTACAAGACTATACCCTCTGTATAAGAATGTACTACATACAATTTCTAGTCACACGTTAGCACTGATCTTTCACAAGCCAAAGATTTCTCCATAACCATTGAGTTACAGGTGTACCTAGGACAAAGAGTAACACTCTTAGCCTTTTTAACAGTCTTTATACTTGGAAATAGTGTAATATTCAGGGGAGAAGCCAGTGTGGATGGCACAGTATACACAACTGAGGCACTCAGCCATGAAGTCTTTTTTTTTTAATGCAATGTGCATACAACTTAGTACCAAGTAATCTTAATGGCATAATATTGGTTATACCACTGGAACAACAGAAACAATTGTTTCATGTTAAAAGTGCAACACAATCTGAGGTGACATCTCAAGTTCATTTATGCAGAAAGGTTGTGTACTCAGATTCATTAGAAACCATGCACTGTAAGAGGACAGACTGTGTAACTCAGTTGATCTGACGAATATTCAAGTTGTTAAGCAAATTACTGTACTAAGCTACAGTCAAAAGCCCAAATTACATCAAATCTCTATTTACTAGTCCCTCTGTGTGGTACCAAGATTTAGCAACCCTTTCCCAGAGACTAAACTCGCAGAAATGTGGACTCAGCTTCTTCCTAGGAATCGCACTTCTACCAAGTATCCAAGCAGTTAATGTTAATTAAAACTGATGAAATGTATCCCAGCAAATTATTCAATGGGGACAACATGCACATGTGCTTCGACAACGCTTTGGTTCATCAGCATGTGTTTTCAGACTCGTCCTCTAAATTTATAAAGTGGGAGAAAATGCCTAAGAGAAAAGAAAAATAGACTCTTCAAAAGAATTTGGTTGTGTAGACTGATCCCAAAAGGAGTGTTTGGGAATCAACTGAGTTTTTGCAAGCAACTGATGACAGCCCTGGTAGACCACTCTCACGGGATGCAACAGTCTCATTTCCAGCACACAGCACCTGAAAATCGGCAGAGACCTGTGTGGGGAAAGGTGCCTTTGGTTTATGTTGTTTAACTTTGGGCTGTTTGCTTTTGTTCTGATTCCAGATGATTTGTTCTTTCTGGCAGCAGTGGCTGTAAAGCTCCCCACCGTGGGTGGTTTACATAATTTGTTTTTAATTTTTGTATCAAGTGCCCTGTTACCAAGGCAATACACATTATGTTAATATTTATCAGTTGTTTTCTTCATTTATAAAATAAAACTATTCAGTAATACAAAAATTTTAGGCATGCGAAGGGAACGTTGGGAGCCCACGACCGACTTCAGCTCCTTTGTAGCACAAACCAGTAGTTTGCTCACCTCTACTGTGATGCAGGCCCTAAAGAGAGGTGATCTGTCAGCACCACACCAGTCATTAGCACATGGAGGATGGACACAGTGCATGCTTGAATGCTGCAAGCCTGTTGTAGCACCAGTGAAACACCAACAGCTCTGAAAACAGAGCATAATCTGGGTGACATCTCAAGCGTGCTGGTGCACAGGCCCACATACTTGTTTGCTGACACAAATAAATGCAAAGGCTCCACGCTACGTTGTGTCTCTGAAAAGCACAGATCGGCTAATTGTTTCAGGCTCAAAAGGGGATTAGTGCAAATGCCACTCCTTCAGAAAGAGGACTTGCTGCTGGCAAAACGAGACAAATACCTGTCATCAGCACAGATTCACTTTATTTCTTCCCCATGGAAATATCATTTTTTCCATTCAGTGCAAACAAATTTAGAAAGAGGATCCCAAGACCTGCCTTTTGGATGGTGATTGGTTCAAGTAGGTTCTCCTGATGCTTCCCTCACTCCTAGATTGTGACCCTAACTTGCAATATTTGTTCCCTGATTCTCTGGCCATGACTGTTGTGGGAAAGATGATGTGCAATTCCTTTGATAGCAGGAAGCTTCTTGTCCCAAGAAGGTAGAGAGGAAATAAATGGGAACTGGATCTGGAGCTCTCCTGCTTTGCCATTGTCACTGCAGCGCCAGAAAGCAAAAATGATGTGGCAAGGTGAAGTTAATTAAAATTGTTTTATGAGATGGATAAGGGTTTTCCCTTTCTCTGGTAAGACACTGCAAATGCAAACTGCCTTTTACTCAGTCCACAATGCGATGGGAAGCTTTGACCATGTGTGTTCTCTACTCCCCACCAGACTCCTGCGTCCATCTGCCTCCTTGAAGACAACTTTTGATACACTAGTGGGAATTCAGGGTCACTTTCCAGGAATGAGCTGGTCAAGACATTTCCAGGTGCAGACTCAGGAGTGAAGGCTTGTTGCAGTCCACTCCCCACCTGCCCTGACCCTATATACCTGCACACACTTGGCCCTTCCAGTGGGACCCGCCTCCACCATGGGGTGTTGCCCATCAGGGGAAGCAGCAGCAGCCCAGGATCCTGACAACAGAAATATCTTTGCTTTAGTCATTAGAGGGTGACACTATGAAATTGAGTGCCCTCAAGAAATGCAGGTCTTTCATTCCTTTAACAGATCACAACATATTTTAACCTGCAGAGTTTCCTATAGCCACATTTCAGATACTGTAACAGGAGTCTGCAGAGCTTTTCATGTATAGTAAACCCAGTTCATCAGTGTGACATGCATAGTTACAAGAGGAATGTTTACTCTGTAAAGTAATTGTTGATGTTTGTGTTCCTCCTCACAGACAGCTATGGATTTCATAAAATTGCCATGCCTAGTAGCAATTGGCACCCTTTCTCAGAACAGTTTGTGTCAAGTAACTGGCACCTCTCCCCTGCAAAGAAGCCAAGAAGTAAATGATGATGAAAACTGAGCTGTTTATATCCTACCTCTACATAAGTGGAGAATCAAGCAGATTGCAGTGCTGCTGAAACACAGCGAGCTTGCATTACTGTCTTGGTGGCACTTGTTTCATATGTAAAGTAGGCAAGAGACTTTTTTTGCAGAGCTGTCGGGTTGACAACCCTCAGATAATGCTGAATTAAGTCTTTCTGGAAAGCCTTGAAAAATCTGAGCTAAAATGGGAAGGAAATAAAAAACCACAAACCAGAGAAACAAATTGTGGGTTCTTATTACCAGAACAGATCGTTTATGATCTTGGTTCTCCTCTTTCACAAATAAATGTAAATCCTTGTGGCACCAATAAAATCAGTGGATTTAGCTTTCTGCATGAAGAGAAATCACCAAATAAATCAGGAAAATTCCCTTGCTTTCTTAAAATGAGAAGAGAAGATTAGTATCACTTATCCTGCTAGGAGTAAAAGAGGGCTGGAGCGCAGCTGTCAATTTTAAGTGTGCACATTTAAGAATCTCTCTAACTCACTCTGAAGAATTGCTTCTGTAAAGCAGAGTTGCCACTGCTCAGTTTAATGAGAAATCAGAGGAAAACCTGGAGCAATACCACACCACTGCACTGGGATTATAGCTGAGACACAGAAAGGACTTGTGCTACCCTATGGTCCTTTACAAGGGCATTTTAGTAGGAGAATACAACGTTTCCAATCCTGACGAAAAGCGTGTCAAGTGCTACCTTAAGGTTGTCACATGTGCATAATTTAGGACCTGCAAATCCCTCAGAGAAGGGACGAAAACAGAAAAGTCTAGACCTGTTTATTTGAGATTGGTGATGCCCATTCTCCATCCTATGCCACCTGGTCCATCACTCCACTTCAGCAGAAACAACCAGACATCAGGCTAGACTGATTTTTGTTCAGTTGTGCAGTCCTTATCTGCTCCTCCCTGTCATTTCTCTTGCCATTCATCCATGCAGAAGGCAGTAACAATATGGTTCAAAGAGAGTAGTAAAACAGAATTAGAAGGTGCTGCTCATATTTGCCATGTGAATCCATATGTGCGCTTTTTTTTCCCTTAGTTTTCTTGATGGCCTAGCCTTTATAGGAATGCCATTTATAAAAACACATGTCACTAACACAGGTATAAGAGACACATGGGCAAAACAGGTGAAACACAATAATCTCTGAGTTTGGAAATGGCAGAGGCCTGTTGCCCAGCTCCTGGGTAGATGTAAGTATATCCCCAGCCTGAATGTCTACAGGTCCAAGATGAGTTTCCATCTGTGCTGTCACATGTCAGAGTTAAGGCAATGAAAGTCTGAAGTTACACCTGTGTAGTTAAACACAGATCTTGTCTTCTTGGTTGACCTAAGAAACACATTTTTTTTCTTTTCCCATGAAAGTCACAGGGCATTCAGAAGAAAACTCCAGTACTTGTTCTAGAAAAAGTATGCACCTTGGAGTACTTAGTTGGACAAAAATACCAGAATTTGGCCATTACAGCTTAGAATGTCTAAGGCTAGAGCTGGCCAGAAACCACAGCTGCTCAGCAGAGACTGTTAACAGCAAAAACTCCCCTGGAACCAGCCTGGTCTGGTATTTTCTTTCATTTTGAATAAAGGTAAACTAAAACTTTGCCAGACAAATGTCATCACAGCCACTAACTAGCTGATGGTCTCTGCATAAGTGCTGGATGCTTTGAAAAACCTCGTCCCTCAAGGACAGAAACAGCAGTCCAACAGTGCTCCTTCTTGGATTAATATTATATTTTAAGCCTTTGAACTCTGACAGCAGAGGAGCAAGGCACATTATTTCTAATGGCTTCTGTCTTCCTGGCCCAAGGTCTTTTACCACACTGAGCAACACGCTGCCCATAATAAAATATAGATTCATTATTCCAAGGCTTGACTCTTCAAACTTGTCTAAGAGAGGAACTTGGCAAAAAGATGGACTGCCAAAGTTAATTTATCCTGTTATCAATTCAATAGGCTTAAATAGGCAGTGAAAGTGTTTCATAAGTGTTCATTGTTCAGAGTTCAACCTAGTACCTTCTGCTAAATTGCATTTTGAAGTTTAATCACAATCTATTTTATGTTTCTTTTGGTAATTGGGATCTCTCCACAGAAGAACTCAAACTAATGGGCTCCTCCGATGGAAGTTTAAATTCTGGAAGTTTGCCTCAAAGTGCAGTGAATGAGAGTTCCTGAAATAACCCAGAACCTTTCACCCAAATAAGATGCTAATATTTTGATCATTAAGCAAGTCTCATATTATTACAGGCAACAGTAGCAAAATAGTCATTAATTTAAATGTTGTTATTTTGGACTATAATTAATGGGAGTAATTTCACCCCTCCAACACATGCACGCGCACACGGCCTCGCCTGGCACGGGAGCTGTCGGGGAACTGGCTGCTGTTCATTTTGTCCAAAATGCTAAATATGTGGGCATTTTCTCTACCAAAGGGAGAAACAGTGAGAAATGCTCATTTCTGGGCAGCATTTTGCTCCGGGGAGGGATATGGATACTGGGAAATGGCATCCAGTAAGCTGTGACTGACGCGTAGTCCACGGTCTGGGCACTTGTCCAAATGCATGTTGTCAACTCCACTATGCCTGATATCGGCTCTTTCAATGCCAGGCTGGGTGTTTTTTATCCTCCCCCCTCTTCCTCTCCTCCATCAACTCCCTGTGCTTCCTGCACCTTAGGCATTATGCTGTGGACAAATATATTTCCCTGCCACCGTGTACTTAATAAGCACCCTAAAACCTTTGTTCATGGTGTGACTGCTCTAATCACATCAGCAGAGATCTGACACAGGAGTCTTCTGCCCCACCGTGCTGCAACAAAATAAATACAAATGTCTTTCTGTATGTAGAAGCAAAGATGAGGACATTGGTGCTTTAAATCTGCTGCTGGGATTTACGGTCCTGTCTCTACTTCTAATGCCCTTGATGCTATTCTTTTGAAGACAATAAATCCAGAAATGTTCTCTTTTATTGCTAAAATAATTAGCTAATAATTGAGTTCTATGCAGTTTTCAAGGAACACAAAGCAAAACATACTGCTTAAAAAGTGAGAAATCCAGGCAAACTATGTATGTAATAATAACAGAAACCCCCTGCTATCTTACTTAATGATCAGAAAAATATTGGCCCAAATAAAGCTGAGAAGAAGAATGCTGTAAGATTTATTGCATGCAGCAGGCATGTACACACGTGGGCTCACTCTCCTGCCAGTGAGAACTGGGGAGTCATCAACAGGATTCAAAGGTAGTTTATCCAGTTGCACTCAAAGAGAATGTGTCACAGAGACTGGAACTGAAAACAGAAGGAATATAAATACAGATTGAAAGGGCATTAGGGTTCCTGACAGTAAAGTATATTTCCTGCACTAAAAGGCTGAAATTAATGCACCCTATCAAATAAGCACATGGCCTCATGGCAAGTCTGATTTATAGATGTTAGAATTATTAGGGGCATAAAGTATTGCCAAAACCAATTTTATAGCAATATCTTTGTGCACTGGCGTTTTTATAGCAATTGTCAATAATTTTGGATACACTTATATCAACCTGGAATAATCCTATTGACTTTTACAGAATCCCTTCACGTTTAGGAGCAGGTCTGTATTGCACAGGAATTGTACAATAAAATGTCCAATGTATACAAATGAAACAGATGTGGGTCCACACGTGGATGGTGAACCCTCTCTTACTTGAGACATTTAGTTAATTTTTTTCTTTTTTTCCATCTTACAAATGATGTATCATAGCTAAAATAAACTGCTGTGTGCAGAAATTAGTGACTGAAGTCTTTGACTCAGTGCTATGAGAAAGCAAATCCATCATACTCTTATGGTCCTCTCTTACCTCAAAGTTTTTCATGTCTTACCAGTAGAAATGCAAAAAAAGCCATCAGAAACAGTTTCACCTTGTCAAATTAAAGGAAATGAGTTAGCAATTCTGAAATATATAAGGCGAAGAAGAGAATAAAAGCTCGGAGTTTTGATCCAGTTCAGGGCAATATAGAAGCTGTACCAGTGGAATAGAGACTGAGGTGGCAACCAGCTCTATCTTTGATGTGTACAGAGGCAGTTACTCATCTAAAGCTGGAAACCTGTTTTTCCTGGGAAATGTGTTTGGTGAAGTCCAGACAAGGGTATATACAAGGGAGAAGAACTGTCAATCAAGACAAAAATGTGAGTATGATTGAGAGACCAAAAAATGCTCTGTAGCAAATACTCCTCTGGTGTGCAAAACCCAGATAATGTACAGCCCTGGGGTCCTCTGTGAAGACCCAGACCCAAACATCTTGAAAATGACAGCAAAGGTGCTACTCTGCCCCAGAGGGGTCTAGGAAAATCCCACTGAGAAGTGCAGCTGTGCAGGTGGGAAACTGGGAGACCCTGAGAGGCAATAAAAGACACTGTCACATCCCTGCAGGCCAGGTCAGGGGAAGGTGATCCCCAGCAGGCACAGGAATAATTCCCTGCAGTTTGAGGTTTTCTGAGCCAGGAGTGAACCTGAGGCAAGAGAAGGGACCAGCCCCCCTCAGGATGGCACAGACTGGCTCTGGTGGCAGCTGGGACCTGGACACGGCCCTGCACAAAAAGACAGCGCTCCCAGGGAGTGCGTGTCTGGAGTCGAGGAAGGGGCAAGAAGCGGCAGAGCGCTCCGTCCCGGCAGCGGGCAGCCAGCACTTTCTGTATGACCCAATTAGCCACTCCGTCAGAACAAATCAATAAAGGCATTTTCTGAAGACGAGCAGGCGAGTGCTGCTGGCTCGGCACTGCATGTGGAGACACAAAGGTGTTATCTCTGAGGAAAGCAGAGCCCGTGCCTGGCTCTGCCCCTGCATGGGGGGTGAGGGTGAGATGTGGCCAAGAGCCATGGAGCCAACAAGCCCCCACAGCGTGGACTTAGATGTCATGCTGAGTGTCTACAAACAGATCAACTTCAGGGCAGTGGTTTGAGTGAGGCAATACGTGTAGTAACTAAATTTAGGGGGAGAAAGACATAACAACCCTGTTGGACTGACTCAAACAACACGGAAAGGGTAGAGCCTTAGGCTGTACCACTAAAATTTCCTGCCTGTAGGAACTCATGGATGAAGAAAAGGATCCAGATGATGTGATGAAAGACCTGGACATCAGTGAGGGCTGGGGTAATAGGAACAAGACAGAGTTAACAGTGTAAGTGCAGGACACCGGTACTTTTGGGTCTGATTTAGGACACCCAGCAATACTCATCTAGAACCTCCTTTCAGTCCATTAATCCCAGGATTCCTCTGAATCACAAAGTAATGCCTCTGTGAAAAAGGCATTTTGCTATTCTGGGCTACAGCTGTGGGCCACTTGAAGGGAAAGCAATGCTAAAGCAGACATTTTTGAAGACAAAAGCTTTGGATATCTAATGCAAATAGTATAAATCTCTCTGATGTCTGAAACCTTCAATGTAGCTAAATTGCAAGTAAGTTCTGGTAGAATACATTGCATTAGTTGGACTGGACTGTGTACACTTAATTATCCCATCATATTACTGTCCCAACAATTTGGTTCTTACTCCTTCAGGAGTCTGAAAGGTGATTTGCCATATGAAAAGACGGTCATAAAACAATTACAAGACACTCTATGGAGGTTCAAGACTATGATTTCTGCATTTTAATCAGCTAGGAACCTTGAGAAGATGCAGCCAGCACATTTCTGTGGTTGCTGCTGAGCTTTTTGGAGCTGTTTTCCTGCTAGGACAACCCCTATTTAAATTATACATATGAAAGACAGTTACTCTTTTTCTCATTATGAGGCTAAAATCATTAAATCCTCAAGAAATCTTGTCAACTGACAGGGAGAGAGTTCCCCAGCACTATGAAGGGGGCAAGGAGAGGGGGTTGAATAAAGACACAAACTAAAATGTTGCAGTGACCAGCAGCAACACATATCATACAATAGGGACAAATTAATTTAGCTTAAGGCAGTCCTTTCTCAGCCTCACTCCTCGCTTCTTGCACCTGTGCTGACTTTCATTGTTCAGCTTTTCTTTCAGATCCTTTCACTGCATGTGGGGGCTACAGGCGTGTGTCCCCTGGCTCTCTAAGCTGGCAGAGCATCTCGCTTGCATCTCAGTAATCAAAGGAGATTTGGAAGCTATCAGGTGGGCTCTCTCCCTCAGAACCCTCCCAATGACAGCGGCACAAATTGGTAGCTTTCAGGAAGACGGCTGCTGCCAGTGCAAGCTTTGATAATAGAAATGGCAGATGAAATTTAAACTTAGACATTTCTATTACTCAGAGGAAAATGTGCAGTCACAGAAGGTTTTTCTCATCATCTGAAATTTCAAACTGCTGCGCAGAATGCTCTGGGGCCCATTTCTCATAGCCACGATGGCTTACTTTAGAGTACTTTTGTGACTTTCTGGGAAGAGCCCGGCATTGGTACTGGAGTTGTAAGCTGAGCTGATCATCACCCTAAAACACCCCACCGGGATCAATAACTTTATGGTTCTGCCTGAGAGCAGCCTCCCTTTAGCCTCTGTGTCACGACAGACAAGTCAGACTGATGGGAGCACACGATGAACTTAATATGGTCTGGGATCTTCAGCTGGCAGAGAATGTGTAAAGGATGTGTAAGAATTGTGTACGTTTACCAGCTGTGCACTCGAGACACATACTGCACTTCCTGTCACCTCCTTTTCATGCTGTTGCACCAAAATCTACATGCAGGATAAGGGAAGAGAGATTCTGGCAATGTCGCCAAAGGGCTGCTCAATTCCAGGTCAGCCAACAACTTTAAAGGGAAGCAGGGTACATTGTCTTCTCCTGAGAAGTAAATATACATACACGTTGTCTTTGTACATACTAAAATATTTAAATATGTAAAAATATGGATTATAATTAGGGGAAAGTTAAAATAGATTTGAATGCTTAGCATACCCTTGGTAGTTCTTGTTTGGTTTGTGTGTGTTGCCCTTCCCACAAAACGATACTTCACTGTAATTGTGCCCTCTCAGTGCAATCATGCAAATTGTGCTCTTGTTCCTGTTGCTGGTCTTTTGTGAGCTCTGATGTGGTTATCGTGGCCATCCTGGAGTGGAGGAGGGAAGGACACCCATGGAGCTGGGGCATGCAGGATTAAAGCCTCTGGCAGTGAGCGGGGAAGTTTATTCTCCAGAGTCCCACAGGGATGCCCTTGATACAAAGGTCAGCAGGCTGTAATGCTCACAGCTCTATATCCAGGGAACTGGGATTTCACACCAACCTCCACATGCAATAATACCTTCTGCAGTAACCTACAAGTTGCTCAAGGGAATTTTTCTGTGAGTCCAGAGATCATTCATCTTTGGAATGGGCCCCATTAAAAATGACAGATCTGTGAATGTGTCGGTATCTGCTTTCTCATGGCTCTGCTCCACTTGGAGACATTTACAGCTGTGCAAATTTATTAGGGTTTTGCAGCAAAGCAAATGCAAAGCTCATCACACAATTATAATTTTTGCTATTAAGCTCCTTACTATTTTTGTTTATTTAATATGCCAATGTATTTTGAGTCTTTTAGTTGGAACGCCCTTGTGCGCGCACATTTTCCCCTCTAGGCATTTGTTAAAATTGTTTGCTGGATATATGAACTTGCTTCTTGTTTGGACCTTTTTAGCAGCGGACCCCTCAGACCTGCAGATAAAGGTTACAAACCATTGATCAGGGCTATGCACAAGGGAACAGCAGTGACCTGAAGCAGCTGTTTGTCCAAGCCTGGAAAACACTAGTGACAAAACTAATTAATTCATTTCTCAGCTCCATGCTTTCTGTTTAATGCACATGCTAGCAGTGAACCACATTATTTCACTGCAATCCAAATATCTTGTGGTAATGTGGCAATGTTCCTCTAGTGTTTATTGAAAATTTCATTAAAAGGTACAGTGGGAAAACAGTATTTTGGTTTGCTTCTCCTACCGGGATTTGTTTCCCCCTATTTTGTTTCACTCTGAATTCTTAAGGTTTATATTACATATTAGGATGGTTCCATATTTTTGAAACTCTTAGAAGTTTTCTTAATATTTTCAAGTCAACTTTTATTCATAATGTTCTGTGTCACTAAAATGCCTATTTTTCTATGTGACCTCTCTCCCTTATGACTGTAATAGATCTCACTAAAGCTCTAATTCCACATTTACTTGCTGTTCAGCATCAAATGACAGCTACCTGTTCCATCTACTAATACACACCAGCACCTACATGGACACACGGTGCAGCTAAACAGAAATATGCATTTCTTTATTTTTAAGTAAGACCTAAAAATCCCAAACCCTCCATGCCCTCTGCTGCAATTTAATCTTGTAATTGTCAATGTGATTATCTCAAGGAAGGGGAATACAAGCGATGCAACATGAACTTGTGAGCACTCAAGTGCAAAGTTTCAACTGTCTTTATTTCAAATCATGAGTTTTACTTCCTCTTTTCAATGTTCTTCCCCGTCTGCTATATTCATATTTCCCTTTTTGAATATTCTCAGCTTGTAGGTTTAAGTAATACAACCTGGGAACAGAGAAAAACTTCAAAGAATAAACAGATATTATCCATACTACCCACGCCGATCCACAGGCCATTTCAATAAAAAATTCCTTACAAAAAAGAGACAAAGAAGTCCCTAAAAGTGTTTACTAAAAATTTCAGACTTCTCTTTTTGTTACCTAGGTGTCTGTTTGGACAGTGGAGGTTGATGATACCGTTTTCTGACCTCTTGTTTTTCCACTCCCCAGTGGGAGGATCAATGCGAAACACTTAGTGAGCAGATGCACTAACACTGAAGAGGTTTCCACAACAGAGCAGCAGAAATTACTTTTTAGCAGCTGATTTGTGCCCAACTCCTGACACAGAGTCCTTCCTTAGAGATTTTTGAGCCCATCTCTAAGAACCATTTTGCTTCAAAACTTTCTTCCTGTCAACCAAGAGAATGAGGATCCCTCCTGACAGCTGGATCTGAAACAGGAGCTTTGATCCAGTGCCTGCCGAACTCTGTTGGTCTCAGACAGTGTTAGAAGGTGCTGGATCAAGGCTAGAGGGTCTGGAAAACATTAACTACATATGGTGTTTGGAGCCAAGAGATAAAGCTGGTAGAA
>JAWWEU010000081.1:4795793-4822348 GCA_035583155.1 Acropternis orthonyx | reverse complement strand
CACGTGGGGTACCTGTCCGTATCATCAACTACTTATCTAATTCTTCTTTTTTCTAAATAAAACAGGAGTCATAGACCGTATCATCAACTACTTATCTAATTCTTCTTTTTTCTAAATAAAACAGGAGTCATAGACCTCAGCATATGCAAATACACTTCCCTGGCAGTGCCTGGTAGACATAGACCAGCAAGAAGCTCTTCAGGCACTCTCTGACTAGTGGAAAAAATCTGATTTTCTTCCTTCCAGTTTGTTTTTGGATAGCAGGAAAAATCTGCACTGTTCTTTGGCTAGCACAGATGGGAAAGATGCAGTTTTCTCTTTGGAGACCTTGATAACTTCTAGCAAGCCTAATACAATAAGTATCAGTTATTATATTTTGGTTACTGTCACAAAATCCATGAAGCTGCAAAGAAAAACTGCTCAGAAAGGGGCTTTCATTGCATGGAGTAAGTGTTAGATCTCAGTTTGAGACCTGCAGTAATAGGTCATGTAGTGAATCTCTCTGCTACTGGAGGATTTTTTTGTTTCCTTAGAAGATTATTTTCCAGTCCTTCATACATTTTCATCCCACGGCAAAGTTTCCTAAGAGAGTACTCCTGCAAAAAGCAATTTACATGATCAGTTATTTTCTATATTCCCTTTTCTATTATTTCAGCTATTTGTGCTTGGATAAGAAGCTTATATTCTCCCAGCCCAGTTTTTCTTTATCCTGCAGTCAATCTCATAATCCCATTCTTCTGATATCTTACTTTCTTGCTGTCAAAATGATCATGATACCACAAGACTGGCACAAGGTCCCCGTGGCCTGGGGCAGGTGAGGGAGAACACAGGTTGGAGCAGCATTGATCTTCATGTTTCTTACCCAAGATCAGTTTGGAAAACACATGGAAATAGGAATATGGATTTCCTGCCTTGCAGCCACACAACTTCCCCAGTGGACTGTGTTTGAGGCTACAAGCTGTAGAGGAGAGGTTTGTGGGGCACTGTAGTACCAGTTTGCTGCAACAGGAATTTTTTATCAACTCCGTATTAATCTCTTTGGTGAAATAACTGGTTTGTCTGTTTAGATATAAGAAAACTAAATTTAATAAAAACTGTGCACCAAATACAGTGTATTTCCTGTGTAAAATCTCTGAACTACTTTATGATGGTAATGAAAGTGGATGTTATCCCCAGGAAAGAAAAAAAATATAAGTAATCTGGTAGGAATAATTCTTTCATATGCAAATAGAAAAGTGGTTATAATTTCAGTGATTTCATGTGAATGATTTCTATTTACCCTCAGAATGAAGAGAACAAGGTCTGATTTTACCCCTGGCCACATCTACCATGTGCATTTCCCTGCCTGTGCAGAACAGTGCAGGAATCACACTTGGAATGCTCATCCTTGGGCATGGCTGGCACCCACACTGCCTTCAGGGGAGTCAAAGGCATCCAGGGGTATCTCTATAGGCAGGCTGGATCCAATCCCTATGGGCAGAAGAGTTTGAGCCCAGGGTGTCCCATCCCTCTGTTGACTGTGAAGAATGGGTAGGGTGGCTGACCCAGCTGTAGCTATTTTAAGGTAGACTCTAGGAACTGAGTGAGATAAACTTCTCCCCTATCCCACTAGTGCTTTTGTGGTATTTACCAAAAGGCTGTGAGTTTTTCTGACCATTCTCCACTTCAGGTATTGACACTATGTTTCCCTGCAGTTTTGGTGATCTCTCATGCAGCTGTTTGTATTTAAGCAGTACAGGACAGAGAAGTGATGCTGGATGGCAGCTGTTGATGGGATGCGCACGTGTGTGGGAATGATCACCCAGTTTCTCATTTCAGCATTTAAGGGGTATCTATAATTAATGGGGCAGATTCCTCAGTGCTGTTCTCACCACTTT
This sequence comes from Acropternis orthonyx, assembly GCA_035583155.1. Lineage (NCBI taxonomy): Eukaryota > Metazoa > Chordata > Aves > Passeriformes > Rhinocryptidae > Acropternis > Acropternis orthonyx. Next base: position 4,820,471 of record JAWWEU010000081.1, on the reverse strand, counting down.
ACACAGGAGTAAATCTCCTTGAGTAATAGAAAGGTCGATTAAGCCCCTTAATTATATTTCACATCACCTTTGTGCCACAGAAGACATTTTTTTTGTCATTTATCATTCATCCCTCCCCTCTTTCAGTGGAGCTATAAAGCTGTATCAGTTCTGGCTTGGGTACATCCTTTTGGGAGGGGGAGGCAGGCTAAGGGCACCCCTCAACATTGCCCCTGCTGTCAGCCTGACACAATGGATCACACAGTGGAAATGACTCTTCAGAGAGGGAGGGTGAAGCAGGAGGGGAGACTGGTGTGTCCCCAGCTCCTGTCTCACAGGGGCCAATCTTTAGCCTCTACCTCTCCTCACCCCCAGCTTCAGCAGCACCCCAAAAGCTAGAAGAGTGAGGGGCCTCTATCCTTGTCACTTGAAACACAGTCCTTGAAACACAGATTTGAGTCTACCCAGGATCCTTCTTATCACAACCTGGTGACTGCCTCTTGTTGCCAAGTCTTTTTCTTTTGTTACCCACCTATGTTGTATAAATATGCAGACAAGCTGTACCACTCCAAGTGCTGGTCAAGAACTATTGAACTGAATCCGGACTTTCACTGCTTTTCACTGATGACGTTCAGAGCTTTTTTTAAAGTATGTCCCTTAGAAATATCAACAGATGAGTCTTTGGAAACCCAGTGTTTTCTTATCTCAAATTCTTAGTCTCCAAGTGCTGTATGAGAGGAGGGTGAGATGGTGAGTGGAGACAGATAAATTCTTTCCTCCTACTAGAGCCACAGCATAAAAACAAACATGTTCCTGCAGGTTTTTCATCAACAACAACAGCTATCAAAACAACACTAACTCACCAGCATAGCAAGAGCTCCATCAGAGCTGGTGTGGACTTCTGAAGCCACTGTCTCGACAGAGAAAAACGTGCTATTAGACAAGTCCAACCAAACACTTCTCCCAGCAAAACCAGCTAAGTTTGTGACGTTGAAGATTCAACATCCCCCAAAAACACTAGGGAAACTACAGAAAGTTTACTAATTACAAGCCAAGAGAGAATTACCTTTATGCTAAGTCAACAAAAGGGTTTAGCTGTCATAGCAATGACTATGTCAGGACAATTAGAGAGCAAGACAGACTGCACAGGTTTGGACTGACTGAACACACTTGAGAGTTTTTGCTACTGCTGCTCCCTGCCAGGATTGATGACAGGTGAGAAACTCCTGTGTTATCCCTGGAATATTCTCACTAGCTGTATGCAAATAAGACCTCAGCAGGTGCTCTACCAGTTAATACATAATGACTACACATAAGAGAAAAACCTCTAATTTTGGAAGTTAAAGCTCTGTGATTTTCACCTAAAGACCACAGAAGGTGTAACCCTGGAGGGGCTCATATGGAGAGCAGTGGCCAGTTAAGGCATAGTGGGATCCCTGGAGTGATCCTTTTACAATTCAGATCCTAAACCTCCACTGAAATGGGGACACACAGCTGTAACCAACCAAGGATTGTGTGGTTCTGCACTCTCTCATCTAGAGGCCATTATGTCCCTTGGGCAGTCAGGACTGGAGATCAAGAGAAAGAGGTAATTCCCATTCACACATGGCAGAAAACCTTTGGGGAAAGGTAAGCTACAGAGAACTAAAAGGATAAAAAACCACATGCAAACAGAATAATGGTGAAAGAAAACTGGTGATAATTTCCACAGTAAGTAACAGCTTCCCTGCAGCCAATGTATTACACCAAAGAAAAATCAATATAAGGGTAGGCCCAGAGACTAAAAAATTAAATCAGAGAGCCAAGAAATAATTACTATATGCTTCACCTTTTTTTTTATTTTTTTCCCCAAGGAGAATATAATTTCCTTTAAAAATCTTAATTTCTGGTCCATTTCTCAGATTTAATATTATAATTTTGCTTCCATCGCAAAATTACACTTTCCTATTATGTGTAATGTGAAAAGGACACCTCCTTAGTGAATTTGGGAAGGTGTGAGGTGGTTCTGATTGTATACATTTTGCAAGTGCAGATTCCTGGGAGGGCAGAGCGAAGTAACAGAGCTGACTGCCAGCCAAGAAGTGTTTCTTTCAGAAAAGCTACAAAATAGATTTATACTAGTCACTTTGCACAGTATGAAATCTCCTGCCTTCACAGCACGTGGCTGGGCTTGAGGCTTTCACATACCTCTGTTGGAGAAGACCCATGACTCAAAGGTGGGACAACCCTTCATATTTCATTAAAGAGACAGGGCAGGAGGGTTTAGCAGCAGTGGTGCCAGTTGCATATCCAAAATGAGAGCCAAGCTCTGCAAGGCAGGTGGTGCTGACACACCCCCCTCACTGCTATCCTAAAAGGTGACCCCTTCCCTCTGCCATCATCTGCTCCTGGCTCAGCTCTGAGTGGTTAATTCTGCAGGTTTGTTAGTGCTTCCTAAAGCCCCAGGGAGATATCCTTGGGAAGAAAGGGAAGGAGGTGGATGTCCTTTCTCATGACAGGAAAAAACTGACTCTGAGCTGTGTTTTTCAGAGAAGCATTACTAGAAACAAGAGAAAAGCACTTCATGGGGGACTGGCTACCAGCATCCTTCAAACCAAAGCAAGCTCTTCTTTCCAGGTGTGATGACCTCATCTTTGACTTCCTTCTTGTATTAGGAAATACAGAAGTGTTTTGCTGATGTGGAAATTTGAAAATTGGACTTTTTTTATTAATTATATTCTGTGTGTCTGGTTGAAATCCCAGCAACTGGGGTTACTCAAAACATTATTTAGTGAAAGATGAACTGAAAATTGAGTAAGCAAAGGAGAAAGCAGATGGTGTAAGTTGTCCATAAGAGCATTTTTATGAGTGTATGCTCATGCCAGTCTGCTAGAGAGAAGGGAGGCACTGAGACCTAGGCAGCTAGTTCATTTTATGATCCAAAAATTGCATCTACAGCAGTAAACAAAGACAAGCCAAGGCTTGTTCCCCATCCCTGAGGGTAAGCAGCTGACTGCTCTTTCCCCAGCCAGAATTGTTTCGTGGCTGCTGTCCCCAGCCAGGACTGTTCCCTGAATGCCCAGGCATCAGCTGGGATGGGGTGGTGAGGGAATGTGCTAACCAAGACAGGAGGGACGCTCACAGTGTTTGTTTTCATGCCTTAGTCAGTTTATAGAGGCAGCCACCTGCCTGTGTTTTCAAACAGAGTTTCTTCAGCAGGCATTTTGCACTTGCCGAACCTCCCAGAAATGGGATGGCATCACATCTAAATGTGTGAGACAAGAAAATTATAGGAAGGGAGAAGGGACATGGAGGTCTTTCTGGAAAAAAACTTCCATACAAAGGAGTTTGTAGCACAAGGAGCATGAGAGTGTTCTTAGTTGTGCAGCTGCAATGAATGAGTTCACATGAGGGAGGCCAGAAAGAGAAGGGAATTCATGGTGGGGAGAAGACTGCAGAGGGGCAGAGGAATTTGCTTCTAGTAGAGATGCTTGAAAATTGCCCATCCCCAAAAACATATGTAATTCTACTTCTCATCTCCATGAACATTCAGCATGTAAAATATCAAGTATACTTCAACCCGAGTCCTAACATCAGTTAGCATGTACCCTTTTCCTGAGAAAATATGACTACAACCTACAGATGGCAAAGCTTCTGTATAAAAATTGGCTTGATCAAAAAAATAAAACCATGTTTTAATTGAGATAATTACAAGAATTTCAAACAGCTTCAGGACAGAGTCTTGGAATTTGCTTGTGCATTGGGAAGGGTGGAGTCAAGGTACAGGATGAGATGGAGCTTGCAGAAGATGACATGAAAGGCAGAAATCCAAAGCAATGTGAGAAGAGATTTGCTCAAAGGGTGAAACCAGGAAGACTACAGCAGAGATATGGGGCAACGTGAAAGAGAGAACTACTATAATCATCTTTCCAATGAAGACAAAGTAAGAGAGTTAGGGTTGTTTATCCTGGAGAAAGAAGGCTCTGGCAAGACCTTACAGCAGCTTGCAGTACTTAAAAGGGCTACAAGAGAGATGGAGAGGAATTTTGACATGGATATGGAGTGATAGGATAAGGGGGAAGGGCTTTAAACTGACAAAGGAAGGAAATTGGTATCTAATCCTGTGTACTATGTTTAGTTTCCAAATGCATTCTTCAGCATATTTCCTTGGGAAGCCACAGACCATGTTGTACATGCTAGGTGGAGAAACGCAGATATGAATATGCACTGTACATGGAAAAGATAAATTCCAGTATCTCTTAAATATCAGACACCTGCTAAGAAAGTTAAGGTTGTCAGGACTAGCTGATTGTTTCACATATTCTTTTTAACAAGATATTTCTAGAGGCAACTGTTAGAATGCTCTGCTCACTGCTTAGATTTGGTGGGGAAAAATAATGTCTTTAACTGTTTGGGTTTGTTGTTTTTAAAGTATAAGATGTTTAGGAGTAGTGAACAATGTACTAAATTTGTACCACCTGGTCCATTTTTACATTAAAATCTTGCCTTTCTCTCAATGCATGCTAGGAATAATTCTGTTGTCATTACCCTTTCAATGACATCCAGACAACTTGTACTGTGACATTAATAAAATGAGACACATTCAGTTGTACCTAACTCTGCACACTCTTGTCCAATTAAATTGGACTCAGTGTCTTCTAGATTTTTAGTAACGACCCACCTATTAGCAAGAACTTAACCATTTAGACTATGAACCAAGGACACATGTAGTACAAAAAATGGGCAGTGTTTTGCCCTACTAATGCCTACTATATCAACAGGACTGAAGTTTTCAAAATAAAAACTCAACTCCTCTTCGATCCCCTGGATTACAACCAAATCTCAACATACAGTCCACTAGTATCTTCCCAAATAAAATACATATGTGAATATATATATGGAATCGATGCTTTAACAATACTTTTAGAAAAATATCTCTGATTTGGAAACACAATTAGAACAAAAGACATGAGGGAGGTTACCAAGAGTCAGGTCAATTGAACTAATATATTAGCATTCTTCTTCCTCCGTATTTCCAAGCCATCTCACAGCCATGAAGGTTAAGGGGAGATAGTTTTGTATTTCCTTATACACATACTTACTGAATTCTCTCTGATATATCCTAGTGACTCCTTTATAGATCAAGAAGCAAATATTTATAATTCTACAATGAGCATCTGAAGCAAATGCCAAAATCTGTCACAGCCCACCAATGAATCTGCTTTGGACTATTGCTTTTGGGAATTCCTTATGTCACAGATGGAAAAAAAAAAATCCCAAACCCAAATGCCTTAGTCCACTTTTTGTTTTCAGCCTCATTTAAGCTGCATCAGAAGCAAACACTCCTGTTCTGTATGCCAGCTTTTATTCGGATTTGGGCTATCTGTATTTTTAAAAATCTACCTTTCTGGGTAGGGATGTTTCAGGGAAAAACTTGGCAGATTTTAGTGTATAATACCTTGAAAACAGGAACTGAACACACTTGTCCTCTAATGCAAGATGCAAGCTCAGATTTAGTCACCAAGTGCCAAAATTCAACTCTTCAGGAGAAACAACTGAACCTGTAGCAGGATACAGGCACTCATAAATCTGGATTGACAAAAGGAAGCAGATTACTTTTTAGGAGTATGTTTTGAAAGTAGTTTGTCCTCACATTTGTTCTCAGGTGCATTTCTCTTACATCCCTTGGGCAAAGCAGCCCTAAACCTCCCAGCTTTGAACAGACTCCACTTAATCTACTATACAATGGCATTTTGGAAAACCACCAGTCTTTGATGGTCCATTATAATTACAGTACGGTTAATTTCCTCAGACTTTTTAGCACCAGCATCTGCTGTTATACTTGAGGGTGGGATACATCTACTTAATAAAATATAGTTACTTATGTGCCTACTGATAAATCATACAATTTTTAAAGCCTGGAGTCTCAGGCTTTTAAAGTTTGCCTTTAAAGTAACCTATGTGTGCATGAAGGCTTTCTATCTCTGCTGGGAGTCATCAAAGGGCAACTGGACTGATTGACGGTTGGTGTCAGGATTTATCTTTTTGAAGCACCACAGGATGCTACCTGTTTCTAGTGGACCTTTCATTACCCCTGAGGATGTTTAATACTTAAGCAGATATAGCCAGATGTTTGCAAGAAAGCAACTACCTGAGTGTTCTGCTTCCCAGGCACTTCTCAAGAGAGGATGGCTAATGGGAAATACAAATAGCTAGAGCTGCTTTGGGACACATGGACTATGCAGGTAGCAGGTATGAAAAATATGACGGGGGAAGCTGGGAAATGTGCTGGGGTTTAGCTACTTCCCTCTGAGTTTTGAATTCTCCAGTCTCACACCAAATGTTCGCACTCCCAGCCCCAAGCATACATGAGCAGAAGCAAAAGGGACAGTAACATGCTGACAGTTGTTTTGACACTACTTTGTGTCCCCAGTTGTGCTTATTCATGTATTCTGGGCTGCTCTTCTGCAAAGTTGCACGTGACTCGAGAAGGAAAATTTGCCTCCCTTATGTAAGTGTCCAAGTTGATGAGACAGGCTCAAATGACACTTTCACGTCTCACTAATGATCCCTTGGGCTGCCTGGCTTCTTCTGGACCCTCTAACTCTCCAGCCCCCATCTCCAGTATTTCCCAGCTCTCATTACGGCTCCTGCAGCTTTCTGATGAGTCCTGCTCCTCCCCAGTGCCCCACGCGCTCTCCGCTCGCCGCTTTGCAGATTTTGTCTGTCCTGACGATGACTGTTACTGACATGCCTATTCCTGCCTGTTCATCTACAGCTGATGTAACCAAAACACAAATGCATATTGCCAGAATGTTGGGAACTGCTGAAAGAGCAGATAAGGTGAACAAGGGCACCCAGGACGTGAACGTTGGGGTGCAGAGAGAGAGGAGGGAAGGAAGGGTTCAAATATTTTTAGGGCAACCTGAACTTCTTTTCAGATTCCCTTATGGCTTCCCATTTCCTGGCAAAAAGCTGTTCTTCCACAGCTTCTGTGTAGTTGTATCTGATACCCTCTTCCTTCCATTGTGCAAGAAGTTGCACTGGAGAGTATCCCCCCAAGGAGGCCATCTCCTTCGTGATAGAAGTACAACATATAAAGCTTGAGGATGCAGACCTCTACTGTGGTTTGAAAATTTTAAAAAAACTTAGCCCTAAAATATTGTAATTTGAGCTGCAATACCTTCTTCCAAAACCTGCTTTAGTTTCCAGCAAGCAGATCTAACCTAGTGCTTACAATTAGAAAGTACACAATATTGTAAAATTCCACTTCATTAATTATCAATTATCAAATTAATACCAAATTATCAAATGCAATACCAGTACTACATTTCCCTCCAAGGAGATTAACCTTTATTCACAGAGTGGATGTCTTCAGTGGCCCCCATGAATAAGAGAATGTTTGTCATTAAATGCAAAAATAATTACTTGATTCAGGGCAGCAAGTCTTGCTGCAACTCTTGAGTTAAGCATTTCTCTGGGGATAGACAGTAAAAACCACAGAAATGGGGCTTTAGTATTCTAGATTTGCACACAATTTGAAAAGAAAATGAGATAGCTGCAAAAGTACTATCATATGTCATCAGAGTTCCATTTTCATTTGTTTATTGGCACAGGCAATCTCAATGAATGAGGCCTCGTTCCTTTTGGGGCAAAACAACCCTTCATCACCCTGTGAAAAAGTTTTATGGTCTTGAAATTCCCTGGTTTAATGCTTCATGTCTTTTAAAAATGTTGGAGTTTTGATGTATCTTCCCTCAGTGACAGCCCCATCATGTCAGGCAGAAATGCAAGTCTCCATCTGAAGACCACCTTTGACCACTCTAATACGCTTTCGTTGTCTGAGCTCTTGAAATGTAAAATTGTAATCCACTTTCACCTAGGCCTGTTAGATGCTATTTTGCTATTACTTGTGATTTCACCACAAGGGACAGTGATAGTTCTCTATACTCATTTCATTTAAACAAAGAGAAAATCTGACACATTACCATAACCCTCCGTCAAAGCCAGTATGGTCTGCTGAGAAATTTGCAGTGATGGAGATGTATCAACATAGGGTGAGAAAGGAATTCATGGCTACTTCTACACTAATAAATTAAATGTGTTCAAGAACATTGACTGGCACTGAGGACAAATGCAAAAGATCCTCTTGCTCCATATTATTAAACTTCTTTGTACACTCTGCACTGACAACAGTTTTCCAGTTGGGAAAGTCCCTTGCCTATGAAACTCCCATGCAGTCAGGCATTTGATGAATTCCCACAGGGTGGGCTACCAGTTCTCATTCACAGGTGGCCACACACACTCTCTCTTGTGTTCCTCAATTAGGGATCGTGGTGCCCATTTAGTAACACTCGGTAATTAAACTCTAGGAAACAGTTTTCAACAGAAGCAAAGCCCCCAGTGCTGAAGACTGCAATGCAAATACGAGCTCTGTCTTACACAGTTATATGACATACATCACAGGTGCCTCTTTTGTGTGATTTTTTCTTTGGTTCTGTTTTCTTGACCACAAACATTGAATTAAAGGGAACATTAGCAAACAGAGGAAAAAATAATAATAGGGAGATACATGGGGCCCAAAAACTCCTTATGTTACTTAGGCAAGGGATTCAGTACAGGAAATTGCTGTGAACTTCTTCTCATAGATTAAGCTTCACATAAAGTTGCAGTCATTTCTCTTCCACACCCAAGCGATCCTTCTGATCCTAAACCTCTCTCTTGCACATCTGTCAGGCCAGAATCCATGCTAAATGACCATTCATTCCACTTGTCCTTCTCCTTCTAGGACATTTATTCCCATCCAGGCTGCATTGGTGGTGCTCAGGACAACCTTCTCGTGGCTGGGAGAGAGACTCTTGTGCAAGAACACGATGAAGTGGAAGTACTAAGAGGGTGGGCATTGCTCCCATTCATAGAATCATAGAATGGTTTGGGTTGGAAGAGACCTTAAAGATCATCTAGTTCCAAACCCACTACGATGGGCAGGGAACCTTCCACTAGACGAGGCTGCTCAAAGCCCTGTAACTTGATTTATTTCTTTCTTGCCCTGCTGTGGAACTGTCAGAACATACCATTTTATCAACAGACTTCGGCTCTTAAAGATCAAAATGGTGGTGAATTAGACCTAATAAGGTTCTCCTGGTGTCTGACCAGTTTGAGAATCCACAGATTTTAACCTTATGGAAGTTTACTAGCACTTTCCCAGAATATCTCTTCAAGGAAATGCCCTATATAGACTTGTAGGAAAGGCATGTGGGGAGGGACAAATGCCTTCGTTCCAAGAATGTAACATTCCCATATTTCTGCACACCTCAGTCATGGGCCAGATTATAACAACTGTCCTTTAAAGCTTCCTGAAATGTGGAAGAAGAGTAAAAATATGGGTTTCAGCTGCATCAGACTTTTTCAGAGAAAAGTTTTCACTGAGTTTAACCAAAGCAGGTCCCTTGAAATCTCACCCAAACCATGCTGAGCAGTTCACGCTGCCAGGCACTGCTATTACCATAGGAAAACACAGGACTGGAAGGTCCTCTTGGGTCACCAAGTAAAGCCCCCTGCTGACAAGGGTTGCCTTTTTCAACATCTAACCCACCTCACATGCTGCTGGCTTGGGGATAGTCAGTTTACTGGAAAGTCCTCCCAGACAACCTCACCACAGTGATAGTGAGAAGTCTCCTTTCCAATCCCAGTAATGGTACCTACAGTGATGTATACTCCTTTCCTTGGAATGAGCAGTATCCTGTCACTTAACCTGTTCTTCTCCCATTGTATTCCCCAATCAAATTCATATCCTCATGTTGTGCTTTTCCCAGTATTCCTTCATCTTTCTTGAGCATCAGTCATCACTGGGGTATTGCAAATCACTGTGCAGCAGTGTTCATATTATCTTTTTTTCCTCTGTAATTAGCATCTCTGATATGTATTAGAACCTCATTTACTTTTTCAGTGGGTGCACTGCATTGGTACATAAGTGCATCATACTGGCTCAGGCAGCCAGTGATATGCACATGGGAATTTCTATCTGAGTTTTCCTCCTAAGACTTCAGGGACAGGAAAAGGTAGTTTTAGGGACTGTTTAATTCAATGCATTTAGATTTTTTGGGTGGTAAGATATTTTATGACTTCACAGACTCCATTAACCAGATCTGCTACAAAGGCACCTCCATGCAATTATTTCAGATGTAGATGCCCACGGTGACTGATACATATATTTTTATTATCCTCTCAAACAATTTCTGCTGGTAAGCTACTTGATCATACCATAAATTCTTAAAGAGGGCTGAGTGCATGACCTTACACTTTGTATTTTTAATTCCATGCATCATGCATTAATTCAATAATGGCTATGCAATCCTGCCTACAGGATAGCCTGATACCCTAGAAACTGGTGGTGCTTTCTACCTTTGTATTCTCAGAAAACGGCATTAATATTTTCCTGAATGGAGAGTAGGGAGGGGAAAAAAAAAAAAAAAAAGCCTAGGACTGATGCTAAAGGAGCAATTCCAGCCTTATATTTTGCCTTTCAGGTAAATTCTGAAGATATCACTTTCCATGCTTATGAGTCCAGTAAGACAAAATCCACCATGGAAATGCAGCAGTGATTTACCAGCTGTGGTGGGCTGGGGAACAGTGGTGGATGTGCCATGGAAGTGAGTTAATGCACTACAGCTCTTAACTGGGCTTTTTGGGTGCTGTCTGTCACACACAGCCCAAGTGGAGCATGAGCAATGACAGTGGGTGCATTTCTGTGCCACATCAAGCTGTGCTCACTTGGTGGCATTTTGGGAGAAGCTGGTAGAAAGCATGTTTCATCTGGGTGGTCGTCAGAAGAATAAAAGTGTGGCTTGGCCAGCGCACGTCACGCACACACAGCGGGGTTGGAGGTTGTTCTGTCTGTGATTGAGGTGTCAGTTTTATTCATGCACGTTGGGAGCACCCATTACACACAATTGTCCCCTGAGAAGTGGCTGGTGTCACATCCACACTCACACTGGCTGACCCACCAGAGCAGGGGTCACCAGGAACTGCCCTGTGGCCTAAGTGCTCCTACATCTTCTTAATAATTCCTGTCCTGGTGATCTTCCTTATTAACCTCAGTAGATGAATACACACGTAAGAAATATGTTAAGCCATTTCTAAAACTTAACAATAAATGTAATTTTTCAGTTAGCTATTTCAGAAGCTCTTTCTTGCAAATGAGGGAGAAATTTTATTATCTGTCTGGTTTGGCTTTACCTTCTAAAGCAGCCTCAATGACTCTAAACTGCCATCTGACAATAGTATCGTGGGTTTATGGTGTGAAAGCAGTTTCACAGCGCATAGTTTTCCAACTGTGTTGTAGAGTTTAGTTCCTTGAAGATGACTCACACATCAGCTGACCAGCAGTAAATATAGTTTCGTGTGGCATTGTACACAAATTGTCCAAGACATTTTCAGGATATATGAATACAAACCAAAGACTAAAGATTTACTAAAATTCCTTTCAGCAGCAGGACTGCTCTGTAACACGCTGTTGCCCAGGGCGGTTGCTAACTTTCCTGGATTTTCTTCCACCATTCCTTTGAATTTATGTTAGTGAGGTTGGATAAGACCTGCAAACAGAATCACTGAACATACCACAGGATCACAGTGGTTTGTAACACTTTCAGCACCGGTTTGCAGCCCTTGCAGGAGTTCAACAGTAGGTCTGCTCCATAATACTTGGCCTTGCAGTTGGGAAAATGAGCACAGACACCACCACACATACTGGTAGAAGGGACAGGTAAAAGTGTTTGATTTGGATGAAAGTGCAGATCTGCTACACCAGGAAAAATGCTGTCGGATTTCCTCTATGCCTTCAGAGATCATGGAAGCATTTAGGGTCCAGAGGAGATACAACCTCAGGATAATATTTTTTTATCAGAACTGACTCTTGAAATTCAGAGGAGGAACAAGGATGGCAGCAAGCTAAAAGAGAACCTTTGCTGGCACAGATCACAATGGACTTACAGGTAAAAGCTTTAACACTTGAGTTTCCTTATTTGAAAGGGCTTGTGGTGCTTTTTAGAGACCAGAAATTTTGGGTCTGATGATGTTCAGCAAATGAACTGGTAAGTTCAACCCACACTGACTGAAGAAAGCAAGAACTCTGCTGATGACAGAGGAATCAAATGACCTCCTCTCTACCTGCTAATCATCATGAAATCTCCGTGTAACACAGTTAACACTGGATGAGTCTCCTGGTTCAGAATCTGTTCTTTTCAGCACCTATGAATCATTTTCTTTTCTTTTTTTTTTTAAGTGACCTACACACAAGAATCATCCCTTTTTACCAGTCTTTGCCACATCCTTACAGAACTGTTGGCTGAAAACAATAAAGCTAACTTTTGCTTTCAGCTGACCAATAACTTCAGCTTATCCATGCTGACTGAATTTTTCAATATCTGGTTTTACATCTTGGGGTAGCCTTTTTCAAGCACTGAATGTTAAATATATGTAGATAATGTTAATGCAGTCTCTGCTGAACCAGATTTCATATTTAACAGAACTTATGTACACTGATGAGTGTTAATATCTAAGGGTATCAGATGTTGCTAATTCACATCTTTTAATAATCCATGAATATTTCAGATGTTAACATTTTCCCCAGAATTTAACACACATTATTTCCAGCTTTCATTATCATACACAGAATGCATTGCTTTATGGCCGGGAGACATTAATTTTCTGGATCTCTGGCTAAAGTCTTCCAAAAGATATAATAAATATTTTTCTTTTTCTAAAAAAAAGTAGTATTTCCCCCCAATTCCTCTAATCAAACTTAATTTCAAGAAAAAAATATAGAAAGAGTGAGTTATGGAAAAAGAAAAACATAAATAATTTGCCACTTTGAGAGTAATCACAGCTTAATCTTTTGACTTCCATAAAAAAACCCCTAAAAATACAATTTTCTCTTGCAATCAACATTTTCAGTGCAAAAATAACTGCTAAAATATAAATTAATGTAAACAAAACAACACGCTCTGTTTTTCTACAAGCTCTTTCATGAACTTTTTCATCCCTGCAGCTGAGAACCAAAACACTGTGTACTTAAAAGCAAAACAACCACTAAAAGCAATCAGTAGCAAAACCCCATGTTTTTTTATAGCAGCATCTACTATTAAACAACTCGCTATATAAACAGTAAGGCCATTAGAGCCACAATGTCAAAGATGCTCTGTAAGCTGAACAGCAGAAACATTTTCACAATGACTGAAAGCCAGCAAAGCGCTCCTTAAGATGTCAACAGGGAAATATAATTCAGACTTAATAGGTTCAGAGCTTATGTAAGCCATGCTTATGGGATAGTCTATTAAAAAAGCAGGCGAGCCAGTGACATTGCTGTAAACACAACCTGTAGCTGCCTAGAACATGCAGGCTAAAGACATTCGAAACTCCAGTCAAAGACATCTGTAAAGTTCACGTGTTCTGGACCAAAACTGAAGGGAAATCTAAATATGCCCTAAAACAGCGACCACTGAGGTGATATTCACTGTATAGAAAAGAAATCTGGAATCCCTTCAGCCCAAAGGATGGCCTAAGAAGTAAAATCATTACAACCAACCCAAGTGTCTTTCTTCCAATAAAACATTATTTGTTCTTCTGGAAAAAAAGTAATCAAGCCCTCCTTCCTAATGACTAGTGCAGTGTTAGCAATTTTTTATTTGGGATAGAAACAAGTTTCCCTGGGTGACAACTTGGCTCATCAAATTAAAGTCCTGGAGCAACGTGAGATTTGTAATTTCTGGATGAAAAATTGGTAAATTTGCACAAACCCACAAGGAAAGGCGAAATAAACATCTTGAGAACTCACCACCAGGTTTCCTATCACCATGACCAACAAGAAGACGAGAAGGCACAGTGGCTGCCCAGCTACTTCCATACAGTCCCACATGGTCTCGATCCACTCTCCACACAAAATTCGGAAGATGATGAGGAACGAGTGGAAGAAATCATTCATGTGCCACCGTGGCAAATTGCCAGTTGTGCTTATCTTCTTCACATTGTCCAAGTAGCTTTTCCCAAAAAGCTGCATTCCTACCACAGCGAAAATAAAGACGATGATTGCCAGCACAAGGGTGAGGTTACCGAGGGCACCCACTGAGTTACCAATGATTTTAATGAGCGTGTTTAAGGTCGGCCAGGACTTTGCCAGCTTGAAGACCCGAAGCTGTGAACAGAACACAAACAATAACGTCAGTTCACAGAAGCAACAGACATTTCAGCCAATGAATTATTAAGCTGGGTAAAACCTGAAAGATGCTAAATGCCACAGTGTGTGTGGTACAAGGTGATTTTAACCATACTTCCTGTTAACCTCATTACATATATTAATAAAATATCTGTTGGGCTTCTTGAATGTGAATTGAGTTTTCCAGAGCTGTTCTCTGCCTGGTTAGATAGACAAGGCCATAGAGGTGCATTCCCCCACTACCATGGTGGGGAGAGGAGAGAAGGATGAAATCTAGGTCTTAATATTTTCCTTTATGTCACTTTTCCTTCTCAAATTAAACAGCCTGGCAGGCATCTGGAGGAAGGGGTTTAGGGTTTGATCCCACAGAGAGAGAAAGAATTCCTCTGTGTTTCAGAGCAAGCCTCTGCCAGATGCTATTAGCTGCTAGCTCCCAGGGTGAAAATCACCTCTGTGCCGAGGATCCCGCAGTCTGTGCTCAACCCACTTCCCACTTAAGACCTATTTTAAGGATGTAAATGGTGACTAGCCCTTGTGCTCTGTTTTCAGCCGAAGGTTTAATATCAGCCCTGTTGAAGAGGGCTTGCTCAAAAACTGAAAGGAGACACTTAGGACAGTAACGGAAAATTTGCGTCTTTGAGCAGTGCAAAGAATTTTGGGGGAAAAAAAAATAATTCTTCCACTAAATGTAACCAGTAGGGCTTATTTTCCTGATCTTTAAAACTGTGAAGCCATATCATGGCCAGCATGATTAGCATGGACATCCTGGTACATGAAGTGCAACGCAAATGTCAGGCTGGCAAGGAAAGTACTTTTCTGTTCCAATATGTCACCAGTCTCTCATTAAGAGAACACCACTATCCCGTGCTTAACAAAGGAGCTGAGAGCTAAGGAGTTCCCGTGAAAGACAGATGCTATGCTATGCTGATCAGCTCTAGAGAAAAAAAAAAAATCACTCTGTGAATAATTCAAGACATTTTCTTTTGACAACATCTAAAAGAACAGTGGCATGTTTATAACATAATTTAGGAATAACAACTTCTGAAACAAAAGTTACCATCTCTTGCATTTCTTGGGCTATCAATTATCTGCTGACTATGCTAACAGGTGTGCAGGTATAAGATGGCAGACTTTTATTACAAATTGCAATTCAAATATTTTAAGTGTGCCACAAGTACCTGGCACAGCTAGAAGGAATCAAATTATGTTCTCATTTACTCTGATGTAAATCTGGAACAATTCCATTTGTCCCGCAGCCTATAATTAGTGTCACATACTGTTCACCAGTTTGCAGCAATTATCGGCAGATGCGTTTTTAAGAAAATATGTTGCATTCATGTCAGAGTTTATATGTAATAAAAGAAGCTGGGTAAGAACAGAATAAGGCCATTACCAGTCGAAAGGAGCGTAAAACAGACAGGTTTCCCATGCTGGACAAACCCAGTTCCATCAGGCTTAGAATAACAATTATGCTGTCAAAAATATTCCAGCCTTGCTGAAAATAGTAGTAGGGGTCAAGGGCAATTACTTTGAAGATCATTTCTGCTGTAAAAATCCCTGTGAAGACCTGCAGAAAGAAAATATGAAGTCAAAGTAACCTTTTAAGCACAACACCTTTCTTGCAGAGTTTTCATTGCTGCAGGTGAACACAGTAGAAAGGCAAAACCATTTTTTACAAACAAATACTTTCTTTTTCATGGCTGACTCTCTATCACTATTACAATTTTCTCTTCTCTTTTCACAGTAATATACTGCTGTAAACTTACAATGACATCTGACTTCAAGATCTGGATTGGAACATACATTTCTATGTCCTTCCATCATCTGAAATATCTCAGCAGTAGAAAAAAAGGGAAGTGTAAAGGTGCCTTTTATAAAGGTTAAATCTATTCATATCAGAGGAGAAAGCTGAGTGAATGGAGTGTGAGTGTTGAGGGTTATTCGGGTTGTAGTGTATCTCCTGTATTATCCCTTTTTATTTTGTTATTGTTATCAATAGAAGGGCAGTGCATGCCTCCAGTTATTCTGAGGTTATTGCTGGCAGTGAAGACGATTAGAAACTCTAATTTGGGTCTTGGTCTTTTTTATTTGATTTTTTTTTTTTTTTTACAAATAATCATGGAAATTTTCCTTTCACTGCATCTTGGGAACACATTGGTTATTTATGACCCTGTTCAAATGTCATATGGTGGAACTTCTAATTGGAACATTTTTCTTTAAAACAACATATAAATACTACCTATGAGGCAGAGGCAGAGAGGGGAGGAAGGCTGCTGACAACAAATTCAGATTTAACACATTCCTGTAAAGTATCCCAGTCCTTGCCCTTTTATATGCCCTCCTTAAGCAACAGTTTAAATGCACAACACAATGCTACAGTCAATTTAAAATGACTAAAAGTGAGCACCATGTTATTCATATACTGTTTTATTTTCATTTCAAGTCCTAGTACAAGCTGCACAGCGCTTTGTGTTTCTGGAAAATTCTGGAATTTCTGGTATTTCTGAAACAGAAATAGATATATTTGCAGAAATAGATAATTTCTGGAAATATATTTAGTGAAGCACATGGTTTTCTGTGAAACAATCAACATTAGTGCACTTTGCTGGGCAAAAAAGGGGGGGGCGAAATCCAGAGCTCATGCATCACTAACATACAGTCAAAGAGAAATGCTTTCTTTCCAAGGAGCTGAATATTTGCAGCCTTAGTCCAGCAAAACTGATCAGCTCTGAGCAACAGAGATGAGACACCCATTAAAATGTGCAAGGGAAAAGTTAGGATCATGTAATTATGATATTAAGGAAGAAAAATAAATTATTATAGCCTGCATTTGAGGAGTATTTGGCTTTACTCTCTAATGCTTCTGGAATTAATTATTCCAAGTGGTCACTTTACACAATTCCTTATGTAAATTACCTTCTCTTTCTCATCAGGAAAATAATATCCTGGATTGCAGCAATACTTTGGGACACGACAACTTCCCATTACCATTTCATAGCAAGAACACAACAAACAACCTGTCTCGTATTTCTAACTAGCCAACAATTTCTGAGTCACGGTGGTTAGAGATACCAAAGATTCCCACCATAATGCTCTCAATTTTCCTAGGACAGAGAACAAGACAAAACTGGATGTCTGTGAAATTGTATCCAGGGAGCTGCCTTAAAAACCATGATACCACACTGCATACATTACGCAACCATCTTGCTGGGAAATGACTCAGGAGGATCACTTTCTTTGCCTGAATCATTTTAATCAATAGCCTTCTGAGAAGGAAATGTCACAGCAAGGTAGCAAAATGTCTGGGCCTTCCTAGAGGCATCAGGAAACGTGTATGTGCAGCAGCTACAGATTTCAAAGAGCAGTTGCCAAACCCCCAGCACTTGGTACACGGCGGCTGAGCTTGCACAAGGAGGCTGGATGTGGATGTTTCATACGAGAAAGGCTGAAAAGAAAACAAGTGACTTCACATCCACTGGTGCCAAATATGACACTGCTGATTTGGAGGACTTCTTCTTAAAAAAAAAAAAAAAAGATCTTTCACCTGTCGTTTCAGTCATTTAGGCTTTGATGTTGCATAATGGTATCTCAGCTTTTAAAGGAAAACAGAAATTGAGGGAATTTTGCTCTAGCTACTCATTTTTTGAATGGTAGCACTGCGTGGGCAGATGAACCACATAAAGACGTACACGTGGTTGGCTGGCCTTCTGATCACATTTAAAAATGCTGATTCTTGTAAGTGATGAACTAAAGGAGTCTGAAGGTAACAGATGCTGAATTGAAGTGGATGGACAATCAGAGTGGGAGAGCTCCAGTGACTGCTGGATCCAGAGAAAGCAAATTTATATTCCACTTTCATTCTTTCATTTCTCTCAAAAACATTTGTTTTGAGTTAAAAAAATGCCAAAGACCTGCCCTCTTTAATATTTCCCCTGTTTAATGCTAGAATAATCACTCAGAGAGGGTTAGATCCAATGAAAAGATGACAGCCAGCCAGCGTGGGGGCTGAGGAGGGATAGTCTGAAGCTTAGGGGATGCAGTCACCTGGCAGCCTGCCCTGGAGCTGGGACTCCCTTTTACTTTCATAGGGAATTGCAAAAAATGTCAATTTTGATTACAAATGACTTTGCAAAATCCTCCACAAAATGGAGTTACCTTTGTCTGACCTGCTCTATTCACAATCAATCCAGCTATGCAGGGGTTTAGTAAAGCTGGAGAAGGTGAGCTGGGACAGTCTGGCCTCTCACAGACCCAACCTGAGATCTCAGAAGAAGGGAAGCCCCGAGCCATCAGCCTGCTACAAAAAAGACTGGGAGGCTGTTTTGCTTACTTTACACACTTTAGCACAAAGAGGAGAAATAGCTCTAGGCAGTGCTGAGGAACTCACAGAGAGGTTGGTTTGTTTCTCTTTAGGTTTTTTGGGTTTTTTTTGCAAAATTTTGCAGTTTTTGCTCTTCAAAATTTCTCCTTCTGCCAAGAAAACCCCAACCGATCAACCGGCCAAGCAAAAAAAACCCACAAAACGCCCAAACCAAATGTCTCTCTCTCTCTCTCTCTGCAAAAATTAGGAGTCCTGTTGGCAGGAAGGATGCCGAGGGCTAAAGGGAGAGGCTGATCTGCCAAAAGCAGAACAGGGAGCACAAACCTTGACTATTCCAAATGCCAGAGAGAGAAATGGCAGCACTGCCACCTGCTTTGGTGGGTACTGGGTGGAAAGGAATTTTTTTTCAAGTCATCTTAGAAGACCACAAATTGTTGAGCAACAAGAGGGAATGCTGGCTGCAAAGTGGAGCTGAGTACAGTCCTGTGAGATGATTTTCCAAGCTCTGGTTATCTACTGCTTTCTTCACAGGGCAAGAGGACGGGTGTGAAGCAAGAGAGACCCAAAGAGATTTCTCCTTAGAGAACAACAGAGCAAGGTGTGCCAAGACACAGCAGCTGAAAAACGGAAGCGTGGTCCCACACTCTAGGAGAATAACCTCAACCTGCACAAGGAAGCCCATAGCTAAAAATAACTACAACCAAGGCAAAGGAAAAAATCCATATGTGACATATCACATATTCTAGGGCTGATGCAAAATGTCTCATTGTTGCTACTACCCACCTAAACCTGCCGGCGTGAGTCTCACTAAAGGCGGATATCACATCTGTAGTGTCTCTGAATACTCCCACCACAGTCGATGGTTACTACACTCACTGCCCTCCAGGCCACAGTTCACCTTATCCAAAAGTAAATATCTTCACAACATCACATTAATGTGGCTTAAAATTGTCCGTTACTCTCCAGTGACTTTAAAGGCAGACAAAGGGAGCTGGCACAGACTCCTATGCTGCAAATACCTAAAGTTAGGTGAGGTGAATCCTGCTTTGAGACACTGCAGCCTTTGCTTTTAGAGAAATAAAGGGCTTTCTTAATCTCTACAGTGAGCTTCTCAAATGCAACCTTAGCAGCATCAACATCCCAGATTTTCCACATTACTTACGGTCCTATAGGATGTCTTTTCTGCTACCACTACATTTTAGGGGCAACTCCACCGTGTTATAGCTAGATGGAACTGTGCCTTTTCCAGTTCAGACCGTTCTCAAATTAAAAGCATAAAAGAAAAAGCTTCTGTTTTGTAGAAACTGCAGAATTTTAGTGGTCACAAATTGTATCACATTGCCTCTGGAAAGGCTTTTATGCTGTCCCTGTAGCTTGACTGTGGACTATCACTCTGCTTTTCCTTGTAGATGTGTGGTCTCTGCTTGCTTTGCAGCTCTGCACCCATCTGCTCTGGCTTGCACATTAAGAGTTTCCCCTTGAAGCATCAGCCATGCTTTGCTCCATGTCCCCTCTGCCCCGGGGTCTGCATGGGACACAGCACATGCTGCTGGACAAGGCACAGCAGGATACACAGGGACAGACAGAAAATGTGCTCTAGGCATCTTCCTGCGTACACATCAACCTATGATCAAACACCACTCTACTTCCCCCCAAGATCTTGCCTTGCTTTTTTCTGTAGGTTTCTTTTAGAACTTAAAAGTCACTATTAGTCACCAAGAACTGCTGCCTTATCATTGTTTTACCAGAAATCCCAAATAAAGCTCATTAACCTTTCTCTTATCTCATTCCTTAAACAGATATCTATCAGGAACAGCCCAGAAACACGGCTTTAATGGTTACTAATAACACTAGAATATGTTAGTTTGATAAAAACAGTCCTTTGTTCTTCATTCAATTCTCTTCACCCCCAGAAAGAGGTGACCGTGTGGACTTGGCTGATACGTCACAGGCAAAGCAATGCTGGCAGTGTATCAAACCAGGGTATTCCCAAGTCACAGCCAACACTTTAAAAAGCAGGAAATACACTCCTCAGGTAGCACTTCAAGATCATGGTGACTTACCAAATTGCCTATGTAAAGCATGTGGTCAAACTCCTTCGTCATCTTGTAATGCTCCAAGGCCATGAAGAGCGTGTTCAGCACAATGCAAAGGGTGATGGTGAGGTCAGTAAATGGGTCCATTACCACAAACTTGACAAATTTCTTGATTAAAAGCCAAAGTGGGCAGCAATCCCAAATGAGAAATTTAACAGCAAAGTGGTTCCAGCAGGGAGGACATTTCTGGTGTGATTCCTCAAGCTCTAAGTCACAAGCAGTAAAGTAACAGTCAATTCACACTGAGTTATATGACAAGAGAACACTTAAAATGACTCATAACACAGAGGAAGGCCCATGAATTACCCCAAATTTTTTAAAGGGTAAAAATATTTCTGTCCTAACAGGTTGGCAAATTACGCACTTTGGGGGTTTTGCCAGTTGACCTGCACTTAGCAGACAGTGCCCTATTCTGAAAGCAATAACCTTTAAAAAGTGTCACAGGCAAAAAGGAAGAATCACGCTAAATATGTTACGTCTAGTATTATACATGGGTTTGGATTCTTACTCAATTTTCATTTTGCCAAGTTCAAATGGATAAGAATACACTGTCTTCATTTAACTTAGATTGGAATATACTTTTTTCATTCCCACGTCACATTTTCAAAGTATCTTAAGTAACACCTTTTAAAGCAGTTAAGAGATGAAAGAGCTTAAATCCAATATTTAGAGCTGATTTAAGTACTTGAGAAGTATCACTGGTTATCAATAGAAACTTTTGCTCTTGATGTGCAATCCAAAAAGGTGTTAAACATTTGATTTTTCTGAGAGGCCCACATATAAAATCAGGGAGCCCATAAGCCCATTTGAACATGCTGCTACAACTCCAGTGTGCTTTTTAAAGGTGCTTTAAAAATATTATCTATAATACAACTTTTATATGCTCATTTTGCTTGTGCACAAAAGAATTGAAATAGCTTCATAAGTATAATTTGTGTTAAATGGTGAAAAAGAAAAGCCGAAAAAGACAGTTAATGGCTGGATGATAATGATTAGTGGAATTGCTTAATGCTTTTCTTTTCTGATTCCTTTATGGGCATGGAATGCTGTATAACAGTTTTAGTCTATATAATTAGAACCTGCACTGATAACGGGAAAACTTCAGCCAAGGCTGTTACCTCCATCAGTTCATAAACAGCCTCCTCCCCCAGGGCAGGAAGCACCCAGGACAAGGGGAAACAACCTCAAGCTGCAACAGGGGAGGTTCAGATTGGATATTAGGAAATATTTCTTCAATAAAAGAGTGGTTAAGCACAGAAACAGACTTCCCAGGGAAGTGCTGGAGTCACCATCACTGATCGTGTTCAAACAATGAGTAGATGTGGCAATTTGTGATATAGTTTAGTGGGCATAGGGATATTTGGTTGAAGGTTGGATTTGATGATCTTGGAGGTCTTTTCCAACCATAATGATTTTGTGATTCTTTGTCCATTTTTCTGTGTCGGACAACAGAACTATGGCATTGGGTGTCTTCCAGCAAGATTTCAAAATATCAGATTATGTCATACGTGCACAGGTTTTGCACAAACATCTACACTGCTTTGAGATCTTTAGGAAACGAAATTGGTCCCAAGAAATAACTGTCCTTCCAGCCTCCAAACAGAGGGTTTACAGGTGAATCCTAAAATGATGTGAGAACCATCTATTTCAAAGCAAAAATCCTAATTTTGACCTTTTTCTTTTTTTTTTTTTTGAAACCTCCCTCCAAAGTTAATCCACTACATATTTATCTACATCTTTACTTCTCATAATCATGCCTAACCAACCCTACTTATTCCACTGTTTTTAAGTCAGAGAGCTTCATGATTGGCATACATCAGATGAGTGACACTTTTCCATGAGGTTCTGCTTGACACAAGCCCCATTAAGTCCAGGTTGCTGCTAAAACGGTTCGTTTCACCCTTCCCAGCCTCAGCCACGTGAGATTTCTCTGTCCTATTGCCTGCTTTTGTGCTCCTGGATCTTCTGGGTGAGCTGGTTCCTCTTGTTGATCCAGCTGTAAACCAATGCTACAGTCAAAGTGCAGGAACACAGTAATGGAAGGAGGAAGGTGTGACTGTCAGTGTGACTGTCCCCTTTTGGCAGTGATGTGGCATTAAAATGATTTAAATAAATTAAGAATCCACCTCCTTTCCCACTGCAGACAATCTTTGGAAATCACAAGAGATTTAATATTTTTTGAAAAGTATCTGCGAAAGGAAAAGTAAATTAGACTCTACTGTTGGTTTTTTTTCTGCTACTTTGCATTGCATTTATAAAAATGGTCAGAAAAATAACAATCTGAGTATGTGTTGGAAATGTTTTTCTTCTTATATTTAAATGGAAAAAAAAAACCAAAAAACATAGGAACTTTCTTGTCTTCACTGCTTTGCAATGTCTGGGAAAAACAGACAGGTGCTGACTGCCCAAGAGCTGAGAGCAGGAATCAGGTAACTAAAGGGAAAGGGATTTCTGGTCTGGCTGTTTCAAAGTCTGGCACAAATAATACAGCTGTGAGTACAGTTAAAACCTGTCGTGCATTTTATTCTGCTTTGACATTCTTCTTGCTAACAAGTATTCAATTTCAGCAACTAATCAAAGTCTGGGAGTTAGGAGACCTTTGATACGGACTGAAAGAGTTTTCCTCTATATGGAATTACAGAATGATCTAGGCTGGAAAAGACCTCTAAGATCATTGAGTACAACCATTAACCCAGTATTGCCAAGTCCACCACTGAACCATGTCCCTGAGTGCCACATCCTCTGAGTCATCCTAGACTTGATGGGCTCTATTTCTATGGCATAAGGAAATAGAAAGCACCATTAAATAAATAAGATGTCCAGCTGAGGTCTTTTAGGCATTCTTAAAACATTACCAAAAAAAATCAAATCCATCACAAAGCTAATTGTTAAAAAACCCACAGAAAACAACTAAAACCTTAGCACACTACATTAAACACAGGAATACACTGAAGTGATTATTTCCCTATTAAGAATACAACTATTTATTTATGTAAACATAAATATATCTTCTGGCCACAATATTGCTGAATATAAGCGTGGGGGAGGGTAAAAAGCTGAGGAAGCAGAAGGGCTTTTATGGTTTCATGTCGGGCTATCTCTGAAGAGATGTGTCCAGTTCCTGGCTGTAAGGCATCTCTTAGATCAGTCCCTCCATCATGCATTGCCTTTCTATTCATCAGTCACATAGAGAATTAGGCTGCAGCAGAATCCACAATTTCCCTTCCTCCACCCTGTGTTCTTGACAGACATTTTTCTGTGTTCAGGAGGTGCTACCTCCTGTCTCATCTCAATTTACGGTGTAGGAGACACAAGGAACTCTAGGAAGCCCTTTCGTGCTGCATGTAAAGAATGCGAGGTCTTGCTAGAAGTTGTCTTGCTATCAATAAATTTGTGAGAGGGAAATGCAGAGTCCCTGACTGCAGAAAGACTGAGAAGAGAAATCCTCCTGCACCTCATGGGAAGCCTCATGAGGAATGGAAAAATTTGCTGAGGAATATTTGCATGGTTAAATGGGTCCTTTGAGCGTTCTTAAATTTCGTGGTGGGATTCAAGCATCCACCACACCGCTGTGTCCCTGTTCAGAGAGAGCTTTTCTCCCCCACAATTCGGATGTTATGACTGTAGCTGGTGGCTGCACGTGCCAGGCTTTCCATCAGCCCCAGACAGATGAGATAGAAATGTATGTAGTCACCCAAGCAGGCTGGTGCTCCATTACCCTGCACCTTGGTGAGTCCTGTGTAAATCTAATGGCACAGGGGCACAGAATCTTACCAGCTCCAATTTTGATTACATGGCCAGTATTTTCTCTGGATTTTTCCAAGTCCAGGTGCAAGATAGGGATTATATTGCCTTCTGTTATACCAGTGCCTCTGTTATAAGGGTTGCAATAACTATCCTTAGAGCCCTCTTTCAAAATAATGAGGGTTTAATATCAAGACATTTTGTGTCACCTTTTTCCTGCCATTTAACATGGACATTTAACATGGAATGACCTGCCCAGAGAGTTGGTGAATTCACCATCCCTGGAGGTTTTTAAACTGAGATTGGATGTGGCACTGAGTGCCATGATCTAGTAAACAGACTGGAGT
>JAWWEU010000081.1:4757457-4795693 GCA_035583155.1 Acropternis orthonyx | reverse complement strand
TCTATGATTCTATGATTCTATGATTCTATGATTCTATGATATGGCTTTGAGCTGGGGAGATGAGGACATCTCTTACCTTCCAGGGCACTGGTGATGATGCTGACAGCACTCACTGCCCTCTGCCTCTGAAAGGGCTCATCCGAGTGGTCCACGGAGGGGCGGTGGGGCATTAAAAGTTGTTTCTTGCTCGCCTCGTCTGAGGGAGAGGTCTGTTCAAAGGAACACACTGGATCAGCAGAGTAAAACCAAGGCAGATAGAGGGTAGCAATTTCCAAACTGCCTAAGCACCATTTTTCTCATCTGAAGAGTCCAAAGCACACTGACGTCTCACTGACATGCTGATGGGGTACAGCTTTTGAAAATGGCATTTTGAGCACTTTTGGTAACGTCGTTCTGCCCTTTACCTTCATGTAAATTGTGGGTGAAAATAAGGGAACACTTCAGATGCCAGAGAAATATCAGTGCTGCTTTACCATGCTCTTTGCTTGTGAAAAAAGCCCTGCTTAATTACATTAATTATTCCATTATTTCTGAAATGTGTTAACTGTTTAATTATACAGCTAGAAGAGGAAAAGGGCGTGAGTAACAGCTCCATTACAGATCTCTGATATCATACCAAGCAAACTGACTCTTCAACACATGTTTTTTCTTGATCTGAAACACTGCCAAACCTCAGGAACATATTGTCATTCTGGTGATCTTTGGTGTTATGGACTCTGAAGCTCCATAATTAGGGGAGAAATTTAGCATCATTTTTCTCATGGAAAAGGAAATAACCTAACTCTCTTGCTCTCATGTTTCTCAAGGAAAAGATTTTAAAAAATCCCAAAGAAATCAAATATCAGGAAAACAAAACTCCCAAACTGTCTTTGTTTAATGTCTCATTTTAAATTAGTTTTACACTTTTTGTAGGCTTGGGTTTTTGAAGTCAGACAGAAACACAGTCTAGCTGCAGACATACAGTGTATTAAATACTTTATATTGTCAGCTCAGTGAAGCAAGATGTTAAGATTTTTATTATTACAAGCTCCCACTTCATATTGAAACAAATCCCACTTGGTTCACTCCTCCAGATCTTGCACAGGTGGGAGGAAAAGTGGTGGTTGAGGTGTAAGGATCTGGAAAAGCCAGGTTCAACATCATTCTCTGTCACAGACCTGGCTGAGACACTCCATTTCCCAAAATAAATGTTTAACAGCCTCTGCCCTGCTCCTCCAAGCACACAGGCTGTGAGGTGCAAGACACTGTGTAAGCAAGACAGATGTAGATAGATAGATCCTGATGGCTCTTGCAATATAGCTCAAGGAAGTGTGAAAGGAGAAGAAATCCCTACAAAGATAAGAACCCGTGTTTTATACAGATGTCAGAGTAGCTGGTTTTGTTTCTCCATGGTCAAATGAACTACAAGAATTCGATTCAGTCTTCTGTATCTTCGCATCACTTGGGTCTGAAATGGCCCTAACCACCCTCATCAGCACCCAGAATGCCAACTGAGATGTGCCATGTGCAGTAACTCTACAGCTGTGCCCAGCACATGCATCCAGAGGGATTCAGGTTCCCTCCTCGTCACCATTTCTATACCAAAACTGCTCTTCAAGAAAGGCAACTCCATGGGATTGGCAGGAAAAAGGTGCTGAATCTCCACAAGTTAGTTGTCTTTCTGGAGTGTGGCCTCTTCAGTGCAGGGAACATCCCTTACCAAAAGATTGCCAAAGGCAAAAGATGCTTAGCCACAGCTTGACACTGAAAATAATAAGCAGGATGCTGGTCCCAGGTCACTTCAAAGTACTGCAGTTAAAAATATCAATCACTGCAAAACTAGAGAAGAGTAAGGGCTTTTAAAGCCAGCACTTAAAACATTAGCTGGGCCAGGAAAGCAGTAATGCTTAAAAATGTTTTGGGTTTTTGTTTTTGTTTTGGGGTTTTTTTCCCCCTCCTAAAATGTCCTTTGTTTTGTTTTGTTGGGTTTTTTTAAACAATTGGCTTATTGTCCATTGAGTTCCTGACAAAGTCATCTCAAAAGGAAAGTTATAGTCAGAAACTATTCAAAGAGAGTCCTGGTTGTGCACAACATAAAAAGAAAACACTCTATCCTCAGCTTAGGAGCCAGGAAAACCAGGAATGGTATTTCAGATGCATTAGTTCACTTGATTTTCTTCACCTCAAAAACATCCCATAAAAACCAAAGAAACAACAAATGTTTTATTAATGAAGAAAGCATCTACAGAATTGCATAATCATTCATAGCAGTTTGGAATACATAACAAATACATGGTACCAAAAAGTAATAACTAGACAAAGAGATAAAAAACATGAGGGAGTAGGAAAAGTAGAAAAGTAGAAAAAATTAAAAGAGCAAAGAAAATGAAAAAAAAAAAAAATTCCAAAACCTCCAAATAAACTCCCAAGTCTTCCAGTTCCCTCTGTCTAGAATAAAATATACAAATCCCCCACATTTCAAATTCCTCTGGATTACCTAACTCATTTTAAACTATCTTCCCATCCTATCTGACCAGTAACATGCCATGAGACAAACTCATCCTCAGAAGTCCTTTATTTGAAAACCATCTTTTACTCACAGGTGCAAAGAGGTAAAAAGTCAATGGAAAAACATTCAGAGAGATTCATTCTTCCTACTTTTTTGAATCAGCTAAACCAAGGTAAATGAAAAGTCCAAGTTAAACAGGTTTGGCATATCTTTCATTAAAAAAAATAGCAGGCAACTGACTTTTTCCCTAGGTTTGACTCAACAAGCTTTTTAAGTCACTCTATTTTTGTTTCCAGCCCAGAAGCCTCAATCCTGCCACCTGGAAGTTGTCCCCAAGACTTCAGGAGTCCTTGTGGAGTCATGGGGACCGTTTGCAACGTGCCGTCCTCCACATGCAAAGGGTGTTTCTGAAGGAAACACGGGAATGGCTCCTTCCTTCTTCCCTCTCTGGAGAAGGGGTGCAATTTGCTGCTGGCCCCTGTTCAGAGCAAATGGTACCACGTGTGACAGACACCCACTCACCCAGCAGTGTGTGCAGAGCCCAAAGACCCTGTTCCCTGCCAGCCCTGGCAGTGGGTCATCCCTAGAGTCAGGACACAGTGGGTGGCTGGCAACGTCACACACAAGGAATACCACTGTGTTCTCTTTCCCAACAGAGCAGTGAATCTATCACATAGCCACTGTGCCATTTACTGGGAAGTGTTTTTCCAGGAAAGAAAACTTCCATGCAGGTGAATTGCTTAAAATTATTGAAGTTACTTAAAGAAGTTTGTGAGGTTTTGCTCTATGTGAAGAATAGATATGGGGGGGGGGGGTTGGTGATGGTAGGGGGTTAGGTCTTTTTACTATTATTTATTTTAGAACAGAGATAGCTAATAGTCACACAAAGAACTGGTAGTTTTTGCACTCAGGTAGAAAGCAGTTCCAGGAACTGGACAAACTGGCAGCATAAAGGCTTTTATCACCACTGAGAGAACACACACAGGCACAGTTGCTCATTGTACTTATATTTGTACAGAAATTAAGCAAAAATAACAGCAGTCCCCACAGTTAGGCAAGGAGTCTCCCTAGGATCCAGATGAGAAATCACAATGGAGTTAAACATAGGTATCTCCAGAAGGACAAGATTATTTGTTGCTCCCTGATTGACTGGAAATGTTTCTCCTTTGGATTAGCTAAATTCTATAGGGACAAATACACTCTTCAGTAATTTACATGTAAATGAGAATGCATAACAGAATTGTTTTCTTCTCACTGCCTAGAGTTTTGAGCTATGTCAAAACTATTATGTGAAGATGGGCTTATACATAGCAGTATTTTAAAAGCTCACATTTGAGAACTGGAACTGGTTTAATTTTCCTTTTACACTTGAAATTTTTCCAAGCTTAAAAAGAGGTGGACAGGCCACACCATGAACAATAGATCCTGTAAGACACTGGCACAAATATTTAATGAGATTGGAGGTGGCCACAGCAGAGCACAACTTTAAAAAGAAACCATTTAATTTTGGGGATGCTTGATTATTTAGAGAGATGCACCATAAACTGGAGCAACTTAAAATATTTGTGCCAAATCTGAGTGAGTTACATTTGGGGTGTGTTAAAACAGAGCTGGAAATGAGCAGAAACTAGAGCTGTGGTGACAATTCTTTGTGACAGCGGCGTGGGGCTGGGTAGCTTTCATCCATATAACTTATTGGCAGTGATTTTTGAAAGACTTGTTTTGTTGACCTTTATTTCTGAACATGGAAACTGCTAACATTTCCCCTTTTCACTAGTCCTGTGGCAAAACAAGAAGTGAAAAAAGAGAAATTTTACCTCGAGGTGGTTTTAGGGTCAACAAGAAAACCTCAAACTAATGTGGTCAGCAAGTGTTTTATGCTTAGCTGCAACAAAAAACAAGGGGTTTTTTTTCTTTTCTTTTTTCTTTTTAAGATAAGATTAAAAAAAAAAATTATTTAAAGATTAACTCCTAAATCTTTAGCTCAGTCCCTCAAAAAAAAAGCCTGACCTTCCTGAAGGGCTCACTCCCCAGTAGTTTTCACCCTGCCCATCTAGCAGTCCTCAGCATTTCTAGTTTCCTAAAAGAGAAAACATGAATGTGACCATGAGGAAATTCAGGAAAGGTTGATCTGCAAGAGGGAGGCCCTGGGTAGCTCCAACTTTGGCCTTGTTGCCCAGCCCAAAACCATGTCACAGGTTGCCCCACTCTGCTCCTGGACTGATGGGAAGCTCTGGTGAGCAGGTACCCCAGGGAGAGCAAAGCAATGGGGATGAGCAGCTAACAGCCAGCTGCCCACTTGCAAACCACCATCTCCTCAGTCCTGCATCCATTTCTCTTCCACTTCATCTCCAGAATAATTGGAAAATCAGGTTAAACTAAAAACCTTGTGATTTCCATGCGCTGTTACAGGAAGGGCTTCAGTTGGCTTTAGGGGGCAAGAGGAGATGCTGTCATGGGTATTTCTTAACCCTCAAGGGGTTTTTAACAAGTGACATCCTACTCACCCTCATCAGATCCTATGAATAAATTGAGCTCCAGGTAACAGCTCATTAAATCCAATTCCATTGAAGCATATCAAAGCCTTGTGAAGGGAGATGTTATTCTAACCTCTTAACTAAGAAACTAAGACAGAGCAGAGCAATACAAAACTACACCCAAATACTGCAGGAATGTGCAGAAACTTCAGGTTGTATTGTGCCCTGAAGTTACTTACATAATGCATAGACCTTCTCGAAATAAGGCAAAAGCCCAAAATCCCACCCAGCAATCAGCAGGAGCATAAAAATGTACCATTTTTCAAACCTCTCAGTTTCTCCTCAACCTAAAAATAATTAGGACTTAAGCATAGCCACCAGGTCCTGCCTGTGTCTTATTTACACTGGGTCAAGTCTGATGAAATCAGCAGCTGCGACACTTGAATAAAGCTGGTAAGAGAACAGGACAGCCCTGACTGAGTCCTCTGCAGGACACACCAGAGATGTCCAGGACGGTGACTAGAAACCATGGGTTTCTTGGGACAAGCTCCCAGCGCCCCTCAGACTCCTGTCACTGCCTGTCACTGTTCACACGGAGTTGATGACTGCCTGACCCAGGGCTGCCTTTGTGAAGGGTGTCTGCAGACCACACTTCCATATTCCACCGTTTTGCTCTCCATATGACCTCTGTGGGCTCTCTGGCTTGAGCACTGCAGGGAACCCTCTGTGCTGCCAAGGGCAGCTCCCCAGCAATGCTGCCATCACTGCTTGCAGGTGCTCTTACATGCCAAGGGAACACCGGTGGGTGTAGCAAAGTGCAGACATGCACGGGTTCCCTGCAGAGGGCAGGATGCTCCTCCTGTGGCTCAGGTTGTGCACTGAAGTCTCTGGTGACTCGCAGGACCACTTTGATGCAGAAGACTTCATGGGCAGGTGCTGCTCTGAATTGACTGTGTCACCCATGGCCAGCAAACCTGCCCAGTCAGACTGCCCCTACTGACAACACTGATGGGCCTGAGCACCAGCCATTGAGATGATTTCAAATGTCTCCTGCTTCACTATTTAAGGTTTGTATTTAGGAAAAGTGCAAGCACAATTGGTTTCTGATGGAAGCACACTCACATCCATCTGTGCCAGGCAGCCAGGGCCATATGAAGAGACAGCTCCAAATGTTTGTTTAGCTTAGATGATCTTCTGCAGCCAAGTGTCAGGACACCACTCATTTGAGTCACCAGCCTGAACAGTGGGATAACCTGCTGCAGCCACCTCTCTTGTGGGAGAGGGCAGAAGCTGCACAGATGCTTTCATGTCAGCTCAGCTGCCACCTGCAGCCATTCCTGTAGGAAAATGGTCCTTGGCTGGGACAGGGGGGAGCAGTTCCAGTGACACAAAGGCACAGAAGTTGTCCCATGAATGGTCCCAAACACTTTGCCTGAGATAAACTCCTCAGGTTGAATATTGGTAAAACTGATCAGGCTAAAAGGTTCAAAAGTGGCTGGTGGCTGTTTTTGCTTTCCCTGAGAAACTTTAGGAGGGCCCACTTTGAAACAATGTGCTACAACTATTGTCTACTTAATGGCTGAAGGTTAGAAACTCAAAACCAGAGATGGTCAGATCTTCTTCAATGTTTACTCTGCCTTTTAAATCTGAAGTGCTCTTCCAAGCTTTCCCCAAACCAGAATTCAGTGATCTCCCCACTTCGTAGCAATCAGACAGGTCTGTGTTATGCTCACCTGATACTACTGAGCATCATAGTGTGACCTAAACAAATGCATTCTCGAAACCTAATGCTGTAAATTGTGTTTTCTTCAGCTCCATCAACCCAGACATTGTGTTTGCATGACTGAATCCACACTTACACCTCAGGAAGCTGTAAGCAGGGCTTAACACACATCACAGTGATGCCTTTTCATGGACTGGACCTTTATTTCTTGTTCATGAAAGATACAACAGATAGCCCAGGTGTGTCCTTTTTTCACCATGGACTCATTCTTGTTCAAAATACATAACAGCAGAATGGTCAATGGGGTTAATGAGGTAACTGCAACTTCACCCTGCAACATCTTTCTTTTACCTTCCCCAAACAAACCAAGAGACTATAAAAAGAAGCCAGAGCTGCTAACAGAGAACAAATTCAACTTCAAATTTTACCATGAAAAAGGTGAAAATAATCAAACACAAAGCCCAGAAACATGCTGATTTATCTGCAAGCACACTGAGGTGTTGGATTTTCTATTTATTTCTGCCTGTGCCACAGCTGAAGCTGCACTTTTGTGCCCAGCACTTATGATTCCTGTAGTGAATACATCTGTACAGCAATGAGCTTCTTGCCAATTAGCTTTTAACTCCAGCTCACATCTTCTGGATAGATTAGATACCAAACCTGTTTTGCAGAAGACACAACATCCTTCACATTGCATCACTGAATGAGCATCTGTTACTGTAGTGCCTGGGTGTTATTTCCTAGATGACCAGGGAACTGCCGAGTGAGCTCACCCACCCGGGCCGTTCAACTTCCAACATCCATTTTTTTTTAAAGGCAGGAAGACGACAAATGAAAATAAATGCCAGCAGAGCTTAAAGCCTCCCTGTCACCTCAGGACCCAATCCTGTAAAATACTGATATTTTCTGTGAAAGGTTGAGTGCTCTCATGCTTTGCTAAGCTTTTTCTGACAGCTGGGACAGCCTCAGCAGCCTGCAGATCTGTTTTTCTTACAGAATAAAGGGGGGCATCCTCTACTCATCTACTGAGGTCTTTGGACTTTGATTCAGATTTATTTCTTTTTAAAAGAGATGTACAAACTTTCTTCCCCAATTCCTTTAATACACACTTCCCCCCAAGAAAAATCCAATAAAACTTCATTATCTACAGAGGGTGTTTCTGTTGCTTGGGTGTCTAGAGACTTGTCTCAGGACTGTCATCCTTGCCTACAGAGAATAACAGTGGGATTACCAAAGTCCTAATTGAACGAAGGTGTGAACATCCAAAAAAGCAGCAACAGCCTCAAAACTGTCAACAAAACAGATAATTCTCACACCAGCCAGTTTCCCACGCACAGCATGGCCCCTCCTCTCATGTGTGGTGTGACAGTCTATTTGCAGGACTACAGGGAATGCCCAGATATGTGAGGAAAAAAAAATCAGGCAAAGTTTGAAAGAAAAGAAGCTGCTCGACTCTGAAGAAAAAAGCTACTTCTCAATTTACTGATAATCTGACACCACAGCTGGGATCCATCTCACTCACCTTTCTCTTTAGGAGTTACCTTGCCTAATACATGTTATAATCACATTTGGTTTTTCTTCCCCACCAATGTAACCTGTTTTTGGCACCTTGTTACTCTGAGTGGGCTTTATCTCACCTGACTTCAGACATGTGGTTAAAGTGAACAGAAAGAGGCACTTCCAGGGAGAGAGCCTATTCTGATCTATTTTTGATCTCTAAGATGGAATAAATCCTGCACACACTGACTGTAGTAGTGACTTCCATTGCTTTAAAGAGAGTGATGAGCTTCAATGTAGATTCTCTACAGAAAAGGAGATAAATTCCCACCATCTCAAAACAGCAACCTGTCCAAATTGCTCTGCCTGCGTAGTAGCTATTTCCAAAAACACCATCTCATGATTTTCCAAGTGAATTTGTACTTGGGTCTCCTAATGGTACCAGCTTTTATAATTCCATTTACAGTTTTATTAAATACTTCACAGCAGTAGTGCTCTGTAACAAGGAATCTGCAAATGCCTGAAGTCCATTGAACATCTGCTCATATTTCCTGGGTGTTATTGGAACTGGATGCTGAATCCTTCTGAGAACAACGTTTGGACTGTAGAAAAAGCCCTCCACAAGTAGCCCGACAGACGACCAGAGGTCAGATGCAAACAGAGAGCAACCAGTGAGAGAAAATGCAGTCTCAAGATGATAAGACAACTGAATCATTTAAAAAACATATTTTTGTGTCCACCAGACAATGTCAGATATTCAAAGTCAAAAGAAACCAACTTTAAAAATGTCCCTTCAAGCAAAGAAAATTCATGTCAAGCCCAAGATTTAGGTATTTGCCTCCAGCCAGCTGTGAAGAGCAAGTCTCACCAGAAGGCATGAACCTCTCTGATGTGGCACTAGACACACATCTCCGTGTGAGTGAGCCCCTTGTCTTCCCTCCCTGCCTGGAATGGTGGGTCTGGGTTTCTCCCTGTAGACTCCACATTGTGTAAATAAATTACAGCAAACTCCAACAACATTTAGAAGGAAACAAGAGCGCGAATCATATACAAAAGTTATAAAGTACTCACCAGGTCGCCTGTCCCAGGCTTTTCCATAATAATTGGGGGGAGCAGTAACCCTGCAGGAGAAGTAGGGTCTGGGTTGAGTGCCCCGATGCCTCCTCCTATCAGGGAAACCACACCATTGCAATCCACTGAGCTGTTCCTTTTGCCCGTCTGGGTGTAGTTGGGAGTAGCAGGGTGAGAACTATGGCTCACTTGACTTTGCACGCTTGGACGCCTCCCAGATCTTGGAATTAAGAGAGAGCCCCGGTGGCTTTCATTTTCCCCAGCGATGCTGATCTCATCATCGGCAAAATCTGTTTCGGAGCAAGTGTCTCTGCCACGGAGTCGGAAACTGAATACGCTTCCGTGGCTGGTTCTGCGCTTCACCAAGTTTGCACTGGGACCATAACTAATGCCAAGGAGAGTCTAGAAACCCCCAGAAAGGAAAAAGGGGAAAGAGAAACAACATTTTGCAACATGTTTTCAGGAGTGAGGAAGTTCTGGGGAGAGCAGTAAGTTCCATTTTAAATCAAATGCTTCAGAGAAAGACTTAATTACACTTGTTCAGCCTCCGCAAAGTTAAGAGGTTGAGCAGTCATTCCTGGCCATCAGGTATTTCTCAAATACTTGACACTTAGAGATGTACTGAAATAGGAAGGGCCAAGGTGGCTTTCAGCTCATGGAGTGATACTTCCTTTGCACCTACTCCCCCCAACATGATAAGTGCCAAAGGACCTGGGAAGGCAGCACAAGGAGTGGAAGACAGGAGCAGGGAAGGGGATCCAGCTCCAATCTACTGCATTATCACACATCTTCATAACAGCTAGGGAAGGAACAGTGCAGTGGGAGAAGAAGAGATAAAGAAATAGGGCAGGAAATGAACTGTAGGGAAAATGAGAAGAAGAGGGAAGAAGAAGAAGAAGCAGAAGACGACGGAAGAAGGTGATAAAAGAAAAAAACCAAAACAACTGAACAAACCAAGAGCAAGAAGAGGGATATGGTTTATTAGTTTGTAAAATGATTGTCTCAATGCACATGGCTGCTTAAGGGGTAGGTAACCTCAGTACACAGCAGTCTCCCTCACTAAAATACCAGCCTTGACGATCCACTCTGACGTCAGTTAGTGAGACTGCAACTCTGCCAGAGCATCAGCAAGATGTAGCCTAGGACTAAACACACCTAAAATCTGGCAGAGTAAAAAGGACGTTCAGAAAATGTGTAAGGAATTCAAGTCTATCCTCTTCCCTCATATCTGAAGAGGAAATTATGGGAGTAAGAGCATTTAGGCAGAACATATTTTTGATTTTATAGTCTGTACAGAATTTTCAGCTTCTTCAGAACTTTCCCATGAGCCAAGTATATATGAAGAGAGGTCAGGTCACCACAGCACCCACAAACCAGACAAACCAAATGAAGCCTGATTTAATTTCGTGCTGTAGCTTACACCATTGAGTTACATAATGGGACTATTTCGTGACACTGATACAAGTAGGAGCACAAAACCCAGGCCCTTTCTAACTAAAACCAACCCATTTGGATTGCTATCAAATTTTAACTGGTCAAAAATCCATGCCTGGGTTTCCATGGCACAGTCATTGAGACTGATTTCTGATGGCAACACACCTCCAGCTGCTCAGATAGCATCTGAACGATGACTCAGCCTTATTCCCTCCAACCATGCCAGACACAGCCTTGCAGAGAAGATTTACTATAAGCTTTGAAATGTGTCTCCCATGCTTCTCATGCATATGACATCCGGGGGGAGAAAGTGAAAACAAGAAATATTAATCTAAGACGTAAACTGGCAATGCACAGCTCCAGTCCACAGTCATTCTGGCACACGGTGTCTTGAAACCCCATCCAGAATGAACCTAAAGTGCAACTTTAGCTTTAACAAAGGTGTAATTTGTTATGCAACCCCCTCGACCAATGAGACAACAACAGAAACTATTAGATTAAAAAATGCATGTCATTTACAGAAATCCAGCTCTGGGTAAATTCTGTGAGCTGGGGAGT
This sequence comes from Acropternis orthonyx, assembly GCA_035583155.1. Classification (NCBI taxonomy): domain Eukaryota; kingdom Metazoa; phylum Chordata; class Aves; order Passeriformes; family Rhinocryptidae; genus Acropternis; species Acropternis orthonyx. The sequence goes on along the minus strand of JAWWEU010000081.1, from coordinate 4,784,445 downwards.
CATTAATTGGTCACATTTACTTACATCACTTGTATGTTTTCTATGAGCTTTTTATGGCTGCCAAGTATCCCTAAATTCACTGACAACAGAATACAAAAAGACTTAGCCCATTATATGGCTATTCAAAAAACCAAAACAAACTCATTTAAACTTTGCCCTCAGTTAAACAAAGACAAATTATCTGGAGCTATTTATGATCATTTGATACATACAACATGTGCAGATTCATATTCATGCATGTCAGGAACATTTACATAAACCCCTATTTAACAACAATCTCACTCTGTTTTGCTTCCCTGAAATAGAAAATAGAAACAAGTGCCACAAACTTTTGACTTGAAGGCAACTAACAAAGGAATATAAAAATGTTAATAATGTCTTTGTACAGCATTTAAAAAGCCCTCAGAGACAACTTTCCTCCTTTCCTCTCCTCTCTTTTCTTTTTAAGCTTTGCAGGTTTCTTCTAAGCATTTTTCATCTCTAGTAGGGATAGGATAGATATAATCAGATGAATGAAATTAAAGTGAGAAAATAAACCAGACCGTGGGCAAAAAAAATTGAAAAAAACAGGTTTGTAAAAATGTTTAATGAGCATTTTTAATTAATTTTGAAAATAAAGTGGCAATACCCTTCCTTCCACTGTTCTAACGCAGACTGTCTGCAGTATCTGCTGTGTTAATACCAGTCATGATATCAAATACCTTCAGCTTTAATTGCCTGTTCAGGGCCAGGCCTGCCCTGCAAAGTGTGGAACAAGTGATGTTTCAGACCATGGCTTACCATCCTCCTCTGACCATCGTCATAATCACACTTGGGATTCCTTTGGTCTTCTCCATACTCATCTGCCCCCAAAGATTTCTTTTTCTTTCGCTTATTTCTTCTTTCTTTCGCATTTTTGGGTGACATCTCCAATGAACTAAGTGACATTGAATCAATTCCTTTAGCAGCTAGTGCCTAAATCAGAAGATGGCAGAAGGTACAAAAATTATTATTTACGGATTTCAGTGAGAAACTACTACATACACTGCTCAGCAATTATTTATTTGTTTAAAAATTTTAAGGTTGTATAAGGAGACATTAAAAGCTTCAGGAGGTCATAAATCATAAAACCACCTCATATGGCTGGAAGCAGTCTTTATCTCTTTCTAACCTCTACATTTAGCCATAGGAAAATAAACAACAAGTGAGACAGGTTTCTAGTGCAAATACACACATGCAGGTCTGCCTCCTGGATCCTGTGGTGGAGCATTAGGAATGGCTGCATATAATAATGTTGTTTATGCAGAGTTCACACACAAGACACTTTTAACACACCATGAAGGAGCATCCTGTGTGCACACACATGCAGGTGTATGCTGTGCAGACATCTCTGGAGTAAGATTTCTGGTGCCAGGCAAAAGAAGAAATCTCAGGCTGGGGAACCTCTGACTAAAGTCCCCCTGGACTTCTCTTGAAGTGGAATGGGTGAGGATTTTTCCTCGGCTGTCACAGAGGGATGCTTGGGACAGCAGGCAATTCAGCTGGCATGTTTCTGCAACCACTTATCCCGAGCAGCAGCCCAGGCAGTCATGATCAGAGATGCAAAGACAAAACCACGGGCTTAACTTGAGATAAGGTGGGCTTTGCTTTGCCCTGTGCTTCCGTGCTGTGCCAGCTATCTGGGGCGATCGCTGGAGGAGCAGAGTGATAATACACCAACTGCTACAGACCCTGCAGAGGCCGAGTGAGAAAGCCTGAGTGCACAAAGCCACAGCTTTGGGAGCAAATGAGCAGCCTGGAGGAAGAATCAATAGGGGCAGGGAGGAAGCCACAGCTCCCACCAGCATGCTGGGTCCCCGTCGCTGGCACAGGCGGGAGCAGAGAGGGGGCTCTGAGCACAAACCACTGGCACAGGTTTGGAGGTGCTGGAGAATCAGTGGTAGCCACATCAGTGGTCTGGAGACAAGCCTGTTTGCAAAGCCCCCAGCAGAAACGCCTTAAGAGAGTGAATTGTTAAGAAAAGCCTCTCCAGGTTGCCCAGAACAGGAGAAATGGATGAATCCTCAGTGCTATTGTCTGTAAGCCAGTAGAATCAAACAGGCAATCATCTCTTCCCTGCAAAATACTCCCTTCCTCCCACAGGCATCAGTCCAAGGAAAGTGAAGGCACTTAACAGCCGTGTAAAGAATCAATCATGTATTTCAAGGAGTAGCGGTAGCTCTATCAAGCTGAGAGCACAACAAAACTTAATTCCTGTGGGAAATATCTTTCATAAGCAAGCTCCTTATAGCAGAGAGGAGGAGGGCTCAGACACTGGTCTAGGTTGTTATTTTTATTTTATTTTTGAGTCAATTGATTTAATTGCTATGCTGAAGTGCTTTCTCTTCATAAAGATTCAGCAAGTCTTTTGGTGTTAAGCTCAGATTTAGGAGTGTGTTAGACCAATTGGATAAATTGAGTGATAGTCCCCAAGCATGTCTATCAATTATATTTCTGCTTTCTTTATACTGCACAGTGTAAAAGCTGGTCTGAAGAGTTTTGGTTTTCCTTTCTGATTGCTGTCATATTATGTTGATCTAGAAAATATTGCAGGTTGTGCTACTAAGCATTCTGTACTCATACTGCAAAATAAGCTAATTTTCCGTTTCTTATCATTTTCTTACCTATTTCTTAGGTGAAATTGCTTCTGTGCTGAGCACTTCTCTCAGTTACTGGAAAAAGGATTTGGACTGAATTGTTCCTCAGGGAATGGAGGATCATAGAATCATAGTATGGTTTGAGTTGAAAGGGACCTTAGAGATCATCTAATTCAAAACCCCCCATGCCACAGGCAGGGACACCTTCCACTAGACCAGTTTATTCCGTGCTCCATCCAGCCTGGCCTTGAGGATGTCTCCATGTCCTGCCTATGTATGCTTTCTGGTTGGGTTCCTGTGGCTGAACCATGTCCTGTCCCTCAGGCACTGCAAACCATAACCCACTGCAACTGCTCGAGGAGCAGGAAAAGTGTGTGGGACCAGACATGTCTGGCAAGGACATACAATGTCTGAAGGATGGGAGGAAAACTTAGTTCACAAGAGCCCTGACATGGGGATTGTGCAAGCGATAGTTCTTGAGGCAAGAACTTAGTGGTACAGTGAGAAAGTCAAAACCAAGATCTTGATCAAGGTTTAGAGATCAAGATTAAAACTGAGTAGCTCTGAGTGGGGTGAGACATTTGAGAAGGATATCCACAATGCTTCTTCAAAATGTCTAATTTGAGATGTCAGGACTTGATTTTGAGAATCACTGGACTTCATCAGTGAGCTTGATGGATCCAAATCACTCTACTCCTAAATTTTCTTTCCATACAATTAGGGTAATACTGCAGGAGTATTACAAACACAGATCAGTATTTTTGAAGCACAGGAAGTCTGAGCAGTGACAAGAGGCACTGGAAAACCTCTGAGGATGTTAGTCACTTCCTCTTCGAAGCAGGCTTTGACTGTCTGAGTCGGGAAGGCTGCTTAAGCTGGCCTAAGGCAACAGAACAAATGATGAGAAAGCAAAGAGCTGCTCTTGAGTCATGTACTGTCCGCCCTTTGTACTGAACAGGGCACAGGAAAAATGCGAAGTGGCTGGCTGAAGAAAAGGCTATATTATAAAGCATAAAAACAAATGGAAACAATTTAGATTTTCAGGAATAACCTTCTTTTTGCTACATTCCAACTTCCAGGGCTTAATGTTCCTTTTTTCGTGTACATACAGGCTTACCTGAAATCAAAGCCTTCAAAAGGAAATTCTTAAATATATTTAATTATAGTTGGGGCTACCAAAGTTGACTGTTATTAGGAAGGGCTCAGCTGGAGTCAAAACACATGAAAATTTGTATAAAATAGGTATGAGTTGGAGCTCAGTTTGCTCGCCTAGCTTATGGCAGAGAGTCGCTCTGTTCAAAGTGCCTGCATATGGACTAAATTGCATTTACCTATTACTTAAACTATCAAAGAGAATCTTTAAAAGGACTTAAATGATGCATAAGCCTCTACTAGCACTTTGTCAAGAGTGAATTGCATTTTCTGTTTTCTTCCCAAGGATTTAAATGGGCTTTGGGTTAGACCCTGAAGCCATATGTACACAAAAGAAAATGATGTATATTAGTTTTAATTGTGTATCAAGGATTTATTTCTCTGTACTATAGTGTTACTTCAGAATAATTTTCTTATTGTCTTCTTGTTCACAGCACCTAAAATGTTCTCTTCTGCTGTTTAGTAAAGGCTTTCTATCCCATACAAACCACATGAAAATTAAGTGGTGTTATTAAGACTCTAAGGCTACATCCACCATTTGGCCTCCCTGGTTTATTTAAACTTACGACATAACATTGAATCCATATCCTTTGCATAATTTGCAAAGCTTAACCCCAAGATCTGCCTGTTTACTTTTCCAGAAATGAAATAGTAGGTAATACAAAGAGCTTATCCTACACCTTTATCTTCCTTATCAAACAATTGGCAGGTTGAATGAGTGAGGAAATTAAGCTCTGCTAAAGTGGTGCTGGAAGAAGGTTCATCTGGGGCTATGGCTGAGCTACCAAAATAGTTGGTTTGTGCTCAAATGCAGAGGTAGTTTTACCATCATTAAAACATCTTACGTGCCACCCAATACGAATTTCTCTGCTGGCATGTGTGATACGGTTAAATCAGTACAACTCTGGATATTTAAACTCTAAATGGCCTCAGTCCTAACAGGGAGAACGACCATTTTTCTTTGATAAAGAACAATAATAACAACTCTGTCCAGTACAATAAACATTAAGCTGCTTTCAAGAAAATTCTTACTTTGCTTATTACACAAACATAAAATAAAGAGAACGTGAATCTCAAGGTACCATCTGTTCAAGTTACCCAAGGCTAATCACATCACATAGTTCACTGACCTCCTGCTCTTTCTTTAACATCTCCATGGCTTCCCGAAACTTTCTTTCCTTCTCCTCTGTTTCAGCAATAGTGGCTTGATTCTGCTCTTCATATGCCATGGCCACAACAGCCAGAATCAGGTTGACCAGGTAAAATGAGCCCAGAAAGATGACCAGCATAAAAAAAAGCATGTAGATCTTCCCAGCAGATCTGAGAGTCTGCAAGTGCAAAAGTAAAATCATTAACACTTGTTTACAATGCTCTTTGAAAGAAAAAAAATGCTTTCTTAGAAGAAAAAAAAACCCACATTTTTTAATTATTTTTTAAAAAACCTTAGATTTACAATATAATTTAATCTAGCCTTTGTTAATAGCTCAGACAGAAACCCTTTGATGAGAAATGACAGCCACATCCAATATTTCATAATCTTCTGACCAGTAAATTTTTATGCCTTGGTCAAAATCTATGTACCTTGCAGTGAATTAATTTCTAAAAGAAGAATGCTTTCCTCCTTTATCAAATATCTCAGCTGGTTTTCTTTTCGAATAGATAATCTTACAATCAGGGTCAGTGAAAAATTCCCCTCCACAGCTCAATCTGGTTTGGGACAGTGCTTAGAAACCATCCAAGTGGGATCCATGTTGTATCTTTTCAGATGCCTACAGCCTGGGTCCTTTGCAGTTAGTGGGGAGAAAAACATATTTCAGGGTGAAATTCATCTGAGCATTATTTAGGCCTCTCTCTCAGAATAAGAAGAACCAAACCTTGGGTTCCTTTGACTGTATTTCCTGGTTCTTCACCATATTAACCAACATAACAAGAGTTTATGAGAACAGGCCAAGCTTATATGTAACAGATATGTCCCATGGTCAGTGACTTGATATTACTGACAGAAAACACTGTGCGATATTATAAGGTCAAATAATAAAAGGGAGTGATGTTCATCCTTATCTGCCCTGACAGTTTGTCTTCCAGAGTTGTACAAGCAGCTCTGTGTCAAGTAAGTGAATATGGTTGTTTAAAGAATCTTCAGTTTCTTTGTTTTACATTTTCCTGAAGTGAAATTGTATAACTGGCTGTGTGTGAACCTGAAATCCCCAAAACCTTCCACAGTGTCTACCTCAATACCTTCAGAGGTAGACATCAGAGTAGTTCCATCAGCATTATTTCTTTATTTCCTTGTGATCATTTTCCAGTTTGGGCAATTTTGAGACGCAGCAGCAAATCTTCAGTGGCTTCATGGACAGAGCATGTCATTCAGTACCAAGCTATCACATGCAGTTCTTCATAGTTTGCATACATTTTGGGAAATGCACGATAAAGTGAGTGTTTACCCACAGACCACCTTGCACATGTGGCTGTAAGTTGGCTCTGACTCCTTTAGTATCTGTGTTTGTCAGGATTAAGACCTTGCAGCAGGGAGAGCCAAAATGTAACACGTAGCCTTGCCATTTGCTGAATTTGTGTTCATCACTGTGCCTTGCAAAACCAGATATGCCAAGTACACAGGTGCTTTCTCTAGCTGCTTTTTTTGGCTGGACTCAAAAGATTAGTTTGTGTTACACCATCCATCAAAAAATCATCGAGTGGTGATGTGGTGATCTTTCTCAAGCTGTGAACTTCATTTAGACTCAGGTGAATTAGTCATTCAAAGTGTCTTTCTCTCAGTATCACTTTTCCCCAGTTTCCCCAAACACCCAGGCTAATGTCTTTTGATTTTTGTCACTCTTAAGAATATAAATTAATTGTAACAATTGATGGTCCTCCTCCAGAACACACACAGAGCACAGTTCACTTTATAACCAGCAATTCTTTCTTGTCTTTAATTATTAGACATGTCACTGTAAAAAGATGATGTGTTTATTTATAATTTTTAACAGTAATAATCTCATACCTGTTGGTAAAGACGCTCCCAACAATCTTGAGTCATAAGACGGAACAAAGAGAGAAAGGCCCAGCCAAAAGTATCAAAGCTTGTGTAGCCATGGTCAGGATTTTCCCCAGCCTTCAGACATATGTATCCCTCAGGGCATGTGCTGCAAAACATTAAATACAATCTATGAGATACATCTTAGATGGCTTCAACATGGAGAAATTGACTTCCAGGGAAATTGTCTTGAATGCTGTTGGTTAAGAGCACAGATCATCGATGGTAAATTCCTTCACTGGATAAAAACACAGGACACAGGTGGATGCTTATTCATAATACCAAAGATCTTTGCAATCCTGTTTTTCCTTTGAAAGGATAAAGGAAAATAGTAACCACAGCATGAGTTGCAAGGGCAAATGAGTACCCAGCACGTCACATATTTGGAACAGAATGGAATTAAGTCTCTAAACAAGACTTTAGTGTTTAAATATGATTTCTCTTGGCACTTATTTCTAATTAAGAATCACATACTTGATGTCTCCTGTTGCAGGTAATATTGTGATGGTGAACCTGCTTTTCTGGTTATGTAGTCTGACACTGTCTGGATACACCAGCGTGTGGTATCCGAGCACCTTCCCAATTGCTTACTGCGCCTGACCTTACACTCACCCCCCAGAAGGATTAAATCTTTAATCTAAGAAACCCAGCCCCTTGTTCCACTCACCGCCACAGTCTGGGGTCATGACATTTTTTCTATTTCTGCCAGGAAAAAGCTTTCCTTGTGTGTCTTGCAGATTACTGTATTAAACTGCATGCAGATAGCATGAATTTCACTGACTCTCATTAACCTTGGAGGCTCTTTACAAGTAATTTTCTAGCCCCATATGCCAGAAGAGATAAAGAACGCTCTCAGTGGTGCTGTGTAAGTACTGAACTGCATCACCCAGTGAAACACAAAGCCGAAGAGATCCCGGGTTGATGTGCCATCCTCTCCCCCAGAGCTGTGCAGTATGATTAGTCAAAAACCTCACACCTCTTGCATATCACAAGCTGCCGTCCAAACACAATCAGAAATTGAAGACATGGAGCACAATGCAAAGGATTACTTCTGTATCCTAGGCATCAGTTATTAGATCAAGGATGTTGTCAATGTCCTGGAGCCCTGTGGTATTTGGGAATTTGTTAGGTGGGAAGCACCTAACTATCTGGAGAAACAGATCTCAGCAGAACATGAAGTAACACCAGCTCTCCCCGTTCTCTTTATCCTCCACAATTTGGTGCAACTTCTAGCTGACACAACCAGGGATGGCTGGAGCAAGACAGATTGTGAAACACTTTGTCATAGACCAGAGAATTAAGACACATCAATATTCAGGCAGTCACGAGACCACAGTAACACTCTCTGTCCTGGCAGATGGTGAGCTTGGTGTCCGGCCTGTCAGATGGAGAAATCGAGCTTTTCTAAACTGCCTTCATGTAGGGTGGCTATGGTAATATCCAACCATTTTAGACATACCACTTGGTCATGTAGAGTGTGTCCAATGTGTACAGCTTTTAGCTTTATTTTCTCCTGGCAAAACCCCCTAGAGTTTCTCAATCACTGCTATTTTTTACCAAAGCAGAATATTGCCGCAAATTGAAATGCAAAGCAGCAATATAAATAAAGCGAAGTAGTTTTTTTAATGCCACAAACAAAAATAAAATTTAAAAAAAAATTACCCCTGAGAAAGCAAAGTGTGTCTCAGTGTGAAAATCAGTGCTCTTTCTCTTTAAAAAAATATAAATTTTATACTGATATAATTTACATTTTTTTACAGCCCAGGATAGTAACCTTGTATTGCATCCTGAGATGACAATATATTGCTATAGGTTCTGAAGTTACACAAATGTATATTGTCTGCCACAAATATTAGACATTCAACAACACTTTAATAATCTTCATTTAATATCAGTAGTCAAGCACAAATTTTAAAGTAAATCTGCTTTGAACACTGATAAAAGGAGTGCTGAAGCACTGCAAAATGTATGCAGTTCCTTGTTTACAGCAGTTTTCAGAAAAAGCAATAAAAAATGAGCAGCTGATGTTTAGTGAATTAAATGTAACACACAAGTCAGAGTATAATAAGTGATTCTGTCACCTTAGGTAGAGACAAGTTAGCTTATCTCAGTTGAGAATTTAGATAATAACAACTGTATCTCACAAAGAAAGCAAAAGAGTCAATCCTAAGTTTTTTCCTCCCAGCCTAGAAATGCCTCCTTCCAGATCTTTCCTACTTTGACTACCTATTGTTTCCCAATAAAAGTCACATTTGAATAAAAATTACAGTAACACTACCGAGTTAGAAGATAATAAAATGCAGAAATGTCAGCTTTTCCTCCATAAAATGCACAGATGCACACTGAATCTCTCTTGTACACCCATGTCCTTTTTTTGAGGCAGCCTTTTCACGAAGTCTCCTCTTTCCCAAAGGCAGCATCTGCTGTCACTCTCTGCCATAGACACATGAGATTTCTGCCTCTGATCTTGCTGCTGCAAACAGCCTTCACTGCCAGTGACGTGCTGCTCACACTGCTCAGGAGCTCTGAGAAATGGATTCTCTGGGCTCTCGGGAAGGAAACCCTTCCCGCTTGTTCGCGCTAAGACATTGTGCCTGTACAGGACATGAAAATTTTGCTTTTGAAAATTTTTGTAAGGCTGATTATTGTTACCATGAGAAAAGACTTGCACTCATGGACGTTGCTTGACTGGAAGCTCAGTGATCACGTCCAGGAGGTGGATGGCCCTTTCCCTAGTTTCCCACGAAAGGCCAATCCTGAGTGGCTCCATGAAACTGGTCTCATTGGTCATATTTTAGCATTACTATTAATGGCTAAAACATCTGACCACAGCTATGATTACTTTAATGGTGAACCTAAGCTTAGCCAGGGCAGTCATTTGGAAATCAGGCTTTATCCAGAATAAGTTGTCTAAAATCTTAGGCAAAATGGAAATTTTGTCATTAATATCAATGAGAGAGAGAATTTCCTCTAAAACTCGTCATCATTTTTAACAGGAAATCTGAAACAAAGTGGCTATTAGGAACACTGCAGTTGTATTTTCACAGGAACCTCTTGGAGCAGATTAGAGGCTACAAAGTCACTCAGGTTCACTGCTGATGTTGCTTTTTAGGGAAACTGTTTTGATGCAGAAGAACATTTGAGCAACTGCTCAAAGCACTTCATCACAACTGTTTGGAAAACCCTAGGGCATGGAGATGCACTTTCTGACTGTGAAAGTGAGCAATGGTACCTCAGATGAATATTTTCTGCTTAAAATACAATTAGTATTTTTTCATGTTTCATTCTGTCCGTACATGTCTTAAAAACCTTTTCCACTCATAATAGATCCCTGGTGTGCAAAGATCTGACTCCAGAGTGAATGGTTTAACCCCAGCTGGTAACTAAGCCCCACACAGCTGATCACTCAACCCTGCCCAGTGGGATGGGGGAGAGGATTGGAAGAGCAGCAGTGAGAAATCTCATGGGTTGACATAAAGACTGTTTAATATGATAGAAAAGTAAAAAAAAAATAATAAAAATATTAATAATGAGAATAATAACATAATCAGTCTATACAAGTGATACACAATATAACTGATCTCCTCTTGCTGATCAATGTCCAGCCACTTCCCAAGCAGTGCCTCCCAAGACAGCTTTCCCTGTAGTTTATATGCTAAGCATGACTCCTATGGTATGGAATATCCCTTTGCCCAACTGGGGTCAACTGTGTCCCCTCCCAGCTTCTTGTGCCTCTCCAGCCTCCTTGCTGGCAGAGCATGAGAAGCTGAAGTCTTTCACATAGTAGAAACACTACTTAGCAACAACTGAAAACATCAGTGTGTTATCAACATCATTCTCATCCTAAATCCAAAACACAGCACTACACCAAGCTACTAGGAAGAAAATCAGCTCTATCCCAGCTGAAACCAGGACAAAATGGTTCACTAATAGTAAGACTTTTAAGAGCATTCAAATGAGGCGCTGCACCACAAAAAGCATGAGCCTCAGCTCAAAAATACTGTTAATGTTGGTTTACATCCTTCTTATGGCAACTGGACTCTTGAGACAAAATATCCTACTTGTCAACTGCTTATTCTTGCTCACCCTCTTTCGTAGCCAACAGAGGCGATAACCCACAGGGTATGGGAACACGTTAGAACACTGAGAGGAAAACAAAATGCTGCTTCCCAGAAAAACACCACAGAAATTTAGGTGTAAGACTCTCACATGAGAATATTATTCTGCAACTGACACCATTTCCTCTGAGGTTTTTTTTAAGGAGTTTCAAGATTTTATTGAACCATCTTTGTTGTATAATATTAAGCCTATCCTTTTGGATTTTTTAGCAAACTCCTTAGCTTCTTTTACATCAGGGAAACCTTTCAGAGGATTGTACTCTCCTCTGATGCACAGGGATGGGCAGCAACAAAAAGCTACATAAGTATACCATCCTCCACAGGAGCGTCACAGGATGCAGTTCAATTGATCACAATAAAATTAGTGTCATTGATTCAGAAAAGTTAAAAGCAGCAGCCTACCTACCTATCCATCAAGCTGTAATCACCATTGTAAGCTGGCATTGGTACAGGAAATTAAAGGACATAAGAAACAGCTTTGGTTTAAATGACACAGGTTGGGAATGCCAAAGAGTTGTAGCTGAGGGGCGTAATTACAAAATGCTCTGTCTCAAGAGTTTAATCTAGGCAAGCCAAGCAACCTGCTGATCCAGGCTGTAGTAGCCAACAGGGTAAGGCAATGAAAGAAGATTTGTAAAGCAACCATGCACTGGATTGTATCATTCAGACCCTGAAAATACAGGGAGGGCTGTCCATGTGATACCAGGAGTCAGCATCAAACTGCTGCTCATGCCAGCTACAACCTCTGTGAGGGGGAGGCTGCACTTTCCTTGGGTTTAGGTTACAGAGGGACACTATGGCTTGCTACACCAAACTGTTCACTAAAGAAGCACTAATGGGAGATAAAGCACCTACCACAGACACAGCAAAAATTAGAAAAAAACAGACCCATATTTTGGTAAATGCCCCTCAGTGTTCCTGCTTAGGTCACAGCTTAAGACTAAGAATGCAGAAATCAAGCTGAAAAGTTTCCAGCAGATGTCTTTGACACATGGCTAATTCCAGGGGAATGGAAACCACCCAGGTGGCTGGAAATGGAAACCCCATGGTGGGGTTTCAAAGCCCGGCAAGCTTTGAAGGACAGACAATGTCCGTGGCCTCCACAAGGAGCACAGTAGAGCCTTCATCAACCTGCCTCTGCCTTCTAAAGTCCTCAGGCCACAAACAAGAGGCTTAGATTTCCCTTAGGCCACAGACCTGAATATTTTGCTCTGCACTTTCCATGTTTTCTTCCTTCCCTTGGCTTTGAGAGAGGAAAGCAGCAGCTAAACCAGGAATGCATACTGTACAGTTGCTGTGGGGAAGAGACAAAGATCCTTGGACTGACATTTGCTTCTACCCATTCTGAAACAGGACAATATTTTTAAAAATTAATGTTGTAAGGGCAACTGGGAATGTAGGAGAAAGAGGCCAAAAGGCAGCAGCACCTCTGCCAAAGCCATTGCTGTCACCAGGTGCCTGGTGTGCCTGAAAGTCACGGGTTGCTCTCTTTCCCCTGCTCTTTTTTGTTTCTTTTGTATTAAAGACTAATCATGGTTAGAGAATTTGACTTACAATTCCCCACTAATTACCATCTAAAAGCCAAAATCTGACTTGCAATTGCACGATAGGTCTGATTGGGAGAGCCCAGCAGCTCTCACTCCAAGCATCTAAGTGGTCAGAGAAAATTTGAAGGATATTTTTAAAAGCATGGGAAGGGATGCCAATTGTTTGGAATGACAGAAGTGAAAATAAATTCAACTAAATGCTGCAGGGAAAAGGGGGGGGGGGGGGTGGGGGGTGGGGGAAGAAAAAGGATGACAAAGAAGAGAAGAAAAGCTCAGAATAAAGAGCAACATCAACCAGGAATTGAAAGTGGAGGAGAAATGGGAAGGAAGTGTCCATGAGCAGGCTTGCTCACAGGCTCATAGCACCCAGTGACCTGTGCATGCTGCTGACTTGTGTCCAGGAAAAGTTTCAGCCTCCCCCACCGGCTACTTGTTCAGGCAGATGGAAAACCAGTGGTTTCAGCCTGTGACATCAGACTCCTCCATGCAGGCACGCAAGCAGTGAGAGGAAGAACTCCCTCTGCTGCAATGTGGCTTATTTAGACCTCATGTTGCGGCAAGGTAAGCAAGCTCGCATTTCTTCTGACTCAACCCAGTGACCAGGCACCCAATCTTCTGTATAACCCATCAAACAAAATGCAGGGCAATAATTTATCATCATAAACACTATAGTAGATTACTGCTTAATGAAGACTGTAGCCTCTAGTAAGTCTGCTTCTCTCATGTGGCTAATGAGCTTATTACAGCTTTGACTAAGAGGTAATATTACCCCTCCTTAAGAACTGAGTGGATTTGGATTTAATCCCTACTGCTTCTGGTTGACCAGAAACATGATCTTCCAAATACACCACTGATCCCTAAGAGTGGAGACTGTTGTTATTGTTCCTAAACCTATATAATACCTCAAGTTACGCTCATGACCCCTGCAGCACCTTTGAGTTGTCATACTTGCTTTCTGTTTGTTTACGTACTCAAGTGAGAGGCTCAGCATGGGTAAATCACCCTCATTCTGCTGTTGCTGTAACCAACATGGAGTGGATGAAAAAGTTTGTGTCTTTTACATCAGAATCTAGTTAAATTCATTCAAGGTGTGCTGTATAGCCTGAAGGTTTGAAATAAATTCACTAATGTTGCTTGATAATATGGAGTTTAATTATGTTTTTAGCTCCAGTGGTTTAAACAACACATTTAGTTCTTTCCAAAATCCCCCTGCTCTTGTGACATTTGAAGAGGACACGTTTGGAAAGGGTGTCCCCCTTCTCACTCAAGCAACCTCTCCCATCTGTCAGCCAGCTGTACCCCATCAGACTGCATTTGGTGAGGGTTGTGAACATGCCAGTCCCACAGGGAACATAACAAAGCTCCCAATACTCCATTCGCTGTGCTGGATCCATTCATGCAGCAACTTAAACACTGGGAGATTGTGACCTTCCTGCTGAAGTTGACTAGTCCCAAGATCAGTGAGTAAGCATTCATTTCTCCTGACTTTACCCATTCTTGTTGCTTCCCAGGAGTGAATACATGCAACTAAGACACCTGGCACCATCTCCACCCCACTCATTCACAGACTGCAGCCCTGAAATGCCAAACCTCCAAGCCAACAGAGCTCTTCTCACTCTTCTTGTCCAGTACCCAACAAAACATGGCCTGAATCTGGGACCTTCTTATAATAAGAAAACAAGCAATAATGACAATGACAACAGTAATAATAACACGGATTTAAGTTCAGCCAACTCAGATCTGCAAAGGCCCTGATTGCCAGCAGCAGGATAAGAGAATCAACTGGGTGCACTATCCCCTGGTGCAGCTCCCCAGTTTCCAGTGCAGTTGGGGTTGTGTTACTGAATGTTGTTTGACATGTTGTTCTGGTGAACACATACATTTTTCCAGCCTCTCTGCCTGCCGAGGTGTGGGTGACAGCTAGAGCAGCAGTGGTGGAAGCATCCGACAGCAACCTTGCTCCTCAGTACAGAGCAAGTTTCTTCTCTACCCATGAGGGGTGGGATAAGCCTCTGCAGGGGACTTTAAATCACTGCATGGAGGATGCATAAAGCCAAAGGAATGTTACTACAGCTCAGAGAGATCAAAGTGCTGTGTCACTGTGTGAGTACACTGACAGTACGGTGGTGTGGAGAACCTACCACAAAAACACTGCTTTTGGTACACTTGGAGACTATGAAAACAGGTATCTGATGCAGGTTTATGTATTGGTAATAATTACCTTAGTAAAATGCCATGACACAAAAGAAAACAAAGGGTTTTACTCTGGCAATATCTTAGAAAGAGTTAGGGACTGACACAAAAACTTTGAGGAGCGCTAGACCATCTGGTCATTCCTTCATCCCTTATATTCAATAAGCTCAGTGATAGAATTTACCAAATCTCAGAGAATCTTGCCCCACATTGTACATTATTTTAATATATACTGTTAAGAAAAATCAAGGTCATAGTGAGAATAAAGGTAGCTAAAGTTTCTATAGCAACAGTTACTAGGATGCAGTTGCCAAAGGTGCTTTCTTGTTGTTGCTGAAGTAGCTTTACTGCCTGCTTTTCCTTCCTGTTCACTAGTCTTTTTGGTAATATCAGTACAGACATGATGCAAATGTGCTTTCATTGTCAGTATGATCTTGTAGACTATTCCTGCCCATGAGCTGAATACACAGGACATATCATGTGTAAGGAGGAAAAAAAAGGAAGCAGCCTGACCTTGAGATGCAAAGGGGACACAACAGACTTAAAACATGTACACTTTTCTCAAAATTCAGCTCCCTGTTGCAGTTGCAAGTGAAAAAGTGAAAAGAGCAAATTTAAGTTTCTCTTTTGTGTCTGCTTGTTTACTTTGTACATTGACAGCATCTTGTCTCTTTCTCCTAATGGACAAATTTCCTTGCTGTTTCTATTGCTCAACCAAACCTTCAGGCAGATGGGGAGGTAAAAACAGCAGCCTAAGCACAGCAGAAAAACGTCCCTGTGAAATTACAGCAGGATAGAGCTGAAATGTGTCTTCCTTTCTCACAGACACATAATTCCAAGCTGCTGCAGCCCCCACAAGTCTTTGCTCTGCAGGGAAGCTGGGGACTCTGCAGTGCTGGTTATCGCATCAAAGTGAATAGTTAATACTCGTGAAGGACAAGCCATAATTGCAAGGGCAACATGATCAGGTTGGTGCAGCCTGACATGGATCAGTTCCCACAGCCCACTCACTGGGAATCTGGTCTGGTCATGGCAACAGGGCGATGCCTGGTAGAGGAATTGCTGATGTGCTCTCGCAGGATACCTTGTTGGGTCTGAAGGTGGGACCACCTTCTCTCCTCCTGAGAGACCCTGGAGGCTCCCTCACTTCTTGCCTGGTGTTGCCCATGTCCCATGGCCTGGGGCCAGGCACTGAGTGCTGGGCTTTTCCCTTGCTATAGGTCCCTGAGCACATCCTAAAGCATCACCTTTTCTTTCTCAGGCCCCCGCTTTGGCACTAGCACCATCTGTGGCAATTTTGCACTCAAGGGCCGCTTTCACCCAGTAGGGCAGACACCTCAAAGAGGCCCATGTGCCTGATTAAGGCAGTGTATGGTGGTGCCTGCTGTTCTGTAGCCTTTGCAAATCATGGTCCACTTGATGTTAAGACTGGATTTCACTAAGGGTAGAGCAGTTTCCACCTTCTACTCCTACCTAACACCTTCCAAATATTTGATCATTGTACCAGCTCTTTACTGGACTTTCCTTGGGGCTAAAACAAGGTGTCCAAAATTGGATAAGCTGTATACTGGGAATTAAATTGAAAAGCAAATTTACAGAGTTTGCAATCCCTTTGAAAATCAGACTATCTGATATTTTTCTATTTATTTTAAACAAAGTGAATAAGAGAAGCTGAAATTGCCAAGAGAAACCAGGTGGGTATATCCCAGTGAAACCACATCCAAAAGAACAACCAAATTGAACATCAAAACACATCTAGAAACATGAACAATTCTGCACAAACGCTGCATTTTTTTACCTTTTTGTTGAGAGAGCATTGCTGTAAGCAATGCTTCCAGTATCTGACCAATCTGTGACACACATCTCAGAGCAGAGGATTTTTCCATTAATGTAGTTCTCTGAACGTGCTTGTGAAACACCAAGCACATGTCACTAGCATTCACTTTAAGCCAAACAACACCTTTGATCACAAGCATTTGATTTTCTCTCTTCTCCAAACATTACCTATTATTTCCATTGTACTCCATGCCTTGTAAGTGCAAAGGAAATTCTTGCTGTACATCAAGGGGGAAAACGCAGTTGGATAAACATAATGAAAAGCAACACAAAATTCTATTTCATTAAATGAAGAAAAAGTAAACTTCAGGTATCAAGAAGAATGTTTTTGAGGCATCAAATGGGAAACCCCACAGAAAGATTAGCCTTTGTGCACCTAAGAAATATACCATCTCCCAAACATTCCTACCATGTCTTTGCAGCATGGTTTTTAAAGTGGCTTCTTGAGGTTGCTTGAGCATATCTAAAAACGTAAATAAATGGGCTTTTTTCTTACATCTGCCAGGTCAAGTACTAGAGACATGTTTGCTGCTGCTGAGTGACATACACCTATTCAAATCCCTTCTGAACTAGAATCAATATTAGCTAGATCTATTACCTCCTGCTTTACTGGCAGCTTGGGTGCTTGTTCAGAAAACAGTCCTTCCTAGTAATGTAATAAAGCCCCCACCTTGGAGATAATTAGGTTGTCTGTGATATAGAATCCACTGATGATCCTTTCCCTGCTGATTTTGGCTTGCTACTCCAGCTCAGGTTGCAGTCTCCATCACTACATGTTCTTACATTAGACCATCTGAGTCTCATCACTTAATAATTGCCATAGCAGATTCATTTAGATTTTTTTTTAACTCTTCGATAATAACAGCAATCAGCCAAACCTCAGAGTGTCATTAACATGCTTTTAAAAATGCACTAAAATGGCTTTGTCAATTACCTAGAGATTTAATATCCTGGCCACAACACAGACATCCCTCACTCTAACAAAAAATCCTTCCAGGAGCGCACACATGACACCGCCCTTCCCTGTGTTTCCTTTGAGTCCTCAGTGTACCTCAGAGGCTAATGAATCCAAGGGAGAAGAAGCAAGCTCC
This sequence comes from Acropternis orthonyx, assembly GCA_035583155.1. Lineage (NCBI taxonomy): Eukaryota > Metazoa > Chordata > Aves > Passeriformes > Rhinocryptidae > Acropternis > Acropternis orthonyx. Next base: position 4,766,856 of record JAWWEU010000081.1, on the reverse strand, counting down.
ACAAATGCTATAAACACTCAGACATGACTTTACCAGCTGTCCTTCCTCAGCAAACCTTCCTGATGCCGTGATGGGTTCCCAACTGTAAGAATCCTCACTTGTCATTAATTTCATTACTAACAAACGAAGAAAACACAACCTGATGCATTTGCATCCTCTTAACTCCTCTACCCTGATCCTGTGGTACAGCCTGTCCCAGAAGGTCCCATGCATGTAGGTTTTGTTTTACTATTGAATGCACTTGCTCCTGACTTTGATCACTGAAGGGTGAGAGAAAACCAATCCACTCTGCCAGATACGTCAGCCTGTAAACGATGGTCTCTCTATTCCAACAGGTGGGAATACATGACTTTGTACATCCCCTGGGGCCTTAGGATCATCTTTCTAATTATCTTCATGTCTTTAAACAACAGGAATGGATGTGAAATGTATAGCAGAGGAGACAACACTTGCTAGTCCTGAGTTAAAAAACCCCCCAGTGTAAGTAGGAATATTTATTCTCCAGTTTTAGGCATTTAAAACCAAACCTTACGCAGTAGTAGTAAATACTTAACTAAAACAGCAAGGGACTGAAGAAGAAAGAGCTGAGGCATAAAGGGTAAGTGGGTTTCCCTTAATGTCAGAAACAATGACAGTTTTGATGTATTTATGAAAACAAGTACAAGGACACTCGGTGTGGGGGTGGCATTTTCTTCTTATAATTGAGAGCTGCAAGTTCTCCCCTGGCTGTTTCAGGCTATGAATCTCTCATGGGCATAATGTCTCCATCAGAGGTTTTCTCCAATCATGTTTTTTTGCTGCAATTTATTGAATTTCTAGGGAAGGAAATAAGGGTGGTTTTGCTCACATGCCTTGCTAGAACCTAACCCTTAAATCCATGCAGATCACCAGTATATAAATACTCCATGGATATTGGATTGTTATTTAACTTCCCACCGCTTGAACAATTCCAAAGCAGTAGTCTCTAAACTATGCTTCAGAAATAACTATAATCTAATCCACCCTTTCAACACTGTTCATGACCTTAGCAGCTTTCCACCATCATGGTTCAGGTCACCGGTGAGAACAAGGTATATTTCACGACATGCAAAATACTGTTTCTGTGCAGAATAGTTTTTTCTCAATATTTTTGCTTATTGGTTAGCAAAGACTGAAGTTCTCCAACATACAGAGATTGCCAAATCCTGGGATTCCCAGGAAACCTCCCAATAGTCTTGGAGTCCTGCCTAAACCTGGATAAATGCAATGTATTACAATCAACAAAGGGCTTAATTAATGGATGCTGACATTGCACCTTCTGTGGAACAAACAAAGGGGAAAGCATGGCCGTCTGCCCAAGGAGCTACAGTCTAACTTAGGCTCACAGTGCAGACCAGACACACAAGACCTGCAGAGGGAAGGCTGACACCGAGCTTTCCCTTTGTCTTATATAAATACAGATACAGACAGTGGAAGCAGAAAGCAAAGCATCTCTTCCCAGGACCCCGAGGCTTTTCTTGCCTTCTCGTCCAAAAGCAAGTTAAGATTTTATCTTCTCTTCATCTTCCTGCTGTCTCCCTGCACACACGTGCCTTTTCTCTCCTTAAATTCTCCCTAAGTTAAACTCTGATTTTTTGCAGTGTTCCACATTTAGTTCTACCAACTCAAAACATCTCCCTCCAGAAGCAGATCGTCCCATCTCCTCCCTTCACTTGGCCTAGGTCACCAATCTCCCTGGTTCAAATGCTCTCACATATTTGGTTCAAATGCTCTCAAATGTTCAGCTCAGAAGCTCATCCACCCCACCACCGCAAGGTATTTTCTTCCTTTTCTTAAAACTAACAGCTTATATTCTTTGCATGGCTTATAATCTCCTCTGACCACACAAAATCCCATCTCTCTCCATCCCATCTGAACTCTTCCATTTTCATCAAGATCATGAGAACATGTCAAATACAATCACACACTCTGACAGTGTGCTTAGACCCTGAGGACTGGATCTGTAGATGGCAGGGATATGAATAAAGTCCTTTATGCCGACTGCATTAGTGTACCACAGGATCTCTGCATTGTCTATACAATAAGAAAAGCAACCACACGTAGTCTACAAACAGATCAAACACAAATGCAGATCACAACTCAAACCTGAGTACTTTCCCACCTCCAAAGCATGTTATTTTGGGGACTAGCATTTTTTTGTTTATCTTCCTTCACCAAAAGCCAGGAATTCATCATCACTCTAAATCCCTTCAGCTTCTCTGTTTCCATTCCTGTTTCATTTCCTTTAAAATAGTCTCCACTCAGCAGAAGTGTTACTTAGCTTTTGCTATTTTTTTACCAAGAAGTTTAAATGTTTTGAAAGAGAACTGTAATAAGGCCCCTAAAGATTTTAGACCTGCATAAATGACACACACAAACTTCTCTTCCCTGCAGTTCAGAAAATTGTATTAGTATGCACAATATTGTCATTATCCTCTCTCCTATTATGCCTGACACAAGGAAGTTAAAATATCTCTTCATGCTGGTGAGAAGTGGACAGAACAAAAGTAAAATGTAGCAAAAATAATAAAAAACCCAGCAACAAAATTGAAGAGAAGCGAAGATATTTTTAAAGTACTTACCCAGCATCAGTGCTATTGCCACACAGCAACACATCTTCTGTACCATTTTTTATGAAATAGTTCACTGCAACAGAAATAGAGAAATGGCTTTTAAACAAACACATTCTGGGAATGATAACATTAAAAAATATCATCCACCAACCAGCATATCCAGTTGGGATAGAAATTGAGAGATGAATGGCATCCTTTTCCTTTGTTTTGCTCATTTTAACTTCTATCAATTGTAAGAACAAGAATATATTTTTTCAAGTCTCTTTAAGCATTTTCTGTTTGTATCCTAAATCTGACCAGCTGAATAAGGTGGCAAGTCTGTGGGCAATGTTTGTAGGAAACCTTATCCAGCTATGTCCCTGGCTGTTCTAACCAAGAACACTGATACTGAGTTCCATAATTGTAATGAAACCAAGCCATATGTTTGCCTGTAACTTTTAGTCTCTACACTGATGATACACATATTAATTGAAGGTTGTGATAGAAATTCCTGACTCACAGGTTAAAAATGTAACCAGCTATAAATCAGAATGTAATAATACTGACAAAGCTTCCCACTTCCCCCGTCTGGTGGATTCTGTTTTGCATAGAAAACACAGAGTATAAAGAAAAGAAACAAAAATGCACTCTGTTAAAGATCAAACAAACAAGGAAGTATTCATAAAGACAAATATTTATCAATGTAGTCATCTGTAATGGCAATGGAAAGAGACAGACACTTCTCAAGGGAGACTCAGAGAAGCAAGCTAAATTTAAGCGCTGTAGATCATTCCCTGGTTGACTATCAATAAAGCTTAAGGAAATTAACATCTCCACTCTAATGAGAGACTTTACATACACACTCCCTCTTCTATCCCCAGCCAACCAAGTCTAACATTCAGAGAAACAGAACAGGAGGCCAACTTCTCAAAAGGATGAGCAAAATCATCATCTTCAGAGAGAGTGTGAAGAAAAGATGTCCTGAGGAGCATCCCTAAAACCTGCATGGTGGCATGGAAAAACAGATAAAAGCATTGATCTAAAAACATCATAAATGCCAAACAGAGGCCCACTGCTGACGGGTAGATAATGGGGTGTGCTTTGCTGCGGCAGAGAGGACGTGATCCCCTTTTGCCATAACACATGATGGTGGCAGCCTTACACAGGAAGTCTTTGGGAGCAGAGGGGGCTCTGCACGTGATGCTCAGAACAGGTTCTCCATTCTAGGCTCACCCTCTGTTGTGAAATGTTTTAAAAATCAAGAGTGACATCTTATCCAGGCAGGGTATGCAAAGAATGCTCAATGGCTCAACCACTGAACAGATGTGCTGTGGCTTTCTCAGTAAGCTGTGAGCAGTGGAAAAGCCCTGCACTGCTGCATGCCAAGAGGGAATTACTGTCCATGAGCCTGCAGTAACGAGGGCAGGTGATGGTGTTCGCAAGTTATCAGAGCATATATCCTGCTCAGACTGCATGATTTTCCACTTGGAATTAGACGTGAGCTTTCTGCAGAAACACCTTGTCTGGCAGCAACACCCAGGAATTCAGTGTGGTTAAGGATTGGTGACCAATCACCACAGAGAGGGGAAGGATACCATGACTGCATTGCCTTTCACCCTCCAGTTCTGCTGGTCAAAGACTTCAGCTTTTCTCAGGAGAGGTGGTGCCTTATTTTGGATACAGAGTTAGTGACACAAACACGCCAGACCACTTTCTCTTCCAACTAGATGATCTTTAATGTCCCTTCCAAAACAAACCATTCTATGATTCTAGATTTGATTGAAGGTCTGGAGCACAGTGCTTGTCCAAGAACGAACCAACACTGCCTGGTCAGCTGGATCAGAAGGTGAAAACACAGTGAGCACACAAGTAAGGAGGACAAAGGCACTCTGTGTGCTAACAAAATTTTGAATTCTCAAAACAGACAAAATTCTGTTGTCTGTTGTTGTCTTAAACATCTGCATGTCTAAGACAAGCACTAAAGCAGGTGCTAAAGAGCCGCACAAAATGCACACTGAGGAACTGGTGCACAGGTGCTTCTGTGGGGGGTAACTTCACCACGGGGTCTGCAACTGTGCAAGGGAGTGTCACGGCCACCCTGCCAAACCTCAGGCTGAGGAAGAGGTGGGCTCCTGATTCCCTACTGATAAATGAAGGGAGGATTATAGTATTAATACCCAAGAAGACAAATTGCTGTATTATCAAAAATGTGCCCAACAATCAGTTTGTCCCTCAAAGCACGTTGGTTTGGATTTCAATCGAGCCTGCTGGGCAATCAGAGGTCTGTAAGAAGCAAGGAGTCATCACTCTTGCTTTTAAGACTGAACCGCCTCAGTATCATATTAACCCATGGTCTCAGCTCTCCATCAGTTAACATGGGCAAAGAACAAGAAACTCCTTTTTCATATAGAGTAGGATTTTCTCTCTGAAACACAGACTGCTCAAGCTCATCCACACCACCTGAAAACACAGTGACTTTTTCATCGTCTTGGAAAATTGTAATTAATTTTTCTTTTATCAGTTTTTGCCCTTGAAAATTTTGGCATGAGAGTAGGAAACAAAATAGGAAAACAAATACGGAAATCAGAACTGAAACCTTCCATTTTAGGTGGGTTATTTATTTATTTATTTTTAAGTAAAATCAAGCCAAAACAATGACATTTGTACACGTGTGTGCACACATAAACTTTATGCAACATGTCATTCTTTCCAAAGGAATTGTTAAATTGCTTTACTAAAATGTAGATACCACAGTTACAGGGTATACGTTGCCTTTTAGGAAATTTCTACAGGAATTTCCAGAGTAAGGCAACTACTCTCTCATATTAAATAGAATTCAAAATGGCCTGAATAACAGTCTCCTAAAAGCCCATGCTCTGCCTCCTACACTTCTCAAAGCTCACAGCACTGACCCCAGGTTTAAAGTCACTATAAGCAATTAGTGAAGAAATACACAAATCCTCCTGGCTTATTCTTGCAATATCTTCCTTCCAAAGTCACTTTCTCTGTATGTTTCAGGTTGCTGCATTGCTCCCTTCCACATCAGTTGATTCTAACAGAGCAAACATACACAATGTCTCCACTTGCCAAACGAACAAAAAGAAAAAGAAAAAAAAAGGGGGAAACTTCCTCCAAAAAATAGTTTATTCCAATCAAAAAATATGCTCCAGTTTATGGTTTCCACACCTATATCACACAATGGAGCAGAAAGCCAGGGGGGTACATAGACTGCAGAGTAGAAACCTTCTTCATTTCTGTGCAAAGGAAAGGAAAATTTTCCAGTTAAGAAAAATGAAAAAGGTTAGAGCCTGCTCAGAAAACACAGTTTCTTGCCTCCAGCTTCTGTTCCTCCTTCGAAGGCCCTATTGAAATGTTGTTTTGACTCATCATACAACAAATTAATTCCAATTAAAAAAAAAAACCAAAAACCCTCTATATTACCACACTTGCATAAAGAGCAACATTCAAATATCATTAGTCACTACCCAGAGAAGAGTCCTCTGGCTGACTTTCTAACAAAAACTTCAGAGAGGTGTCTGTTATCTCAAACTATTTATTGCAGCCACACGGGTGCTCGCTGGTTGGAGACTTTCTCCCCGTGCTACGGCTGGCACAAAGCACCGACAGCCACCAAACATCCTGAGTCCAAATTTGAAATGCAGTTCAGAAAGCCCTGTTGCCTTACAGTTGTGATACGTGGCACAGAAACAAACCAGACAACACCCCCTCATCACCCTTTCGCCCACTGGTGCAAACACACTGCACCTCCTGGCAATACTTAGTAATTAAAACGAATCCTTGCTGCACTTGCTGTGTGCACCCGTGGCACACACGGTGAAGCCTCTAATAAACGAAATTGAGTTTGAAGGTGAAAAACATGCCTCACAAAAGCGATGGAACAGGCTGTATTGAGGGTGTTATTAGGGAAGAATGACTGGGAATAAATGGCACTGCCAGTTAGTTCGTCCCTGCTAAAAGGGGTTGCAAATAATTATAATAATCAGTTACTCTCCTGCTGTTCAGGACATGACAGGGGATTTGGCTCTCCTTTGCTGTCCCCTGGCATTTGCTGCTGACCCTTCTGCTGGGTTTCACAGGCTCCTTGGTGCTCTCCTCTCCTTTCAGTCCTTCCCTCCCTCTTCCTCTTGGAGCTCGAGTCTGGCCCAGCTCTCTCCTGCCTCTTTACCCTGTAACCATGTGGAAGGACATTTGCAAAACTTCAGTTCACAAAGGAACAAGGAGGAGTTATGGTGAAGATGGTTGGGTGGGTAGAAGAGGCAGAGATTGAGGGGACAACTCTATATACAGCATTGGCTACTAGATGACTTTATGGTAAACCCAGTCTTGAATTCTGAGCACGAGCTATTCTGCAGGAGATATGGAAGGGCTGTGAGGAGGCTGTAGAAAACCATAGAACCAGGTGCTGGGAGGAAAGTGGTCTCCTTCAATTTGAGTGTCTCTGGTAGGCTGCTCTTAGTGCTTCTTCCCATGCTTGAAACAAGCCAAAGAAACAATTTCCCAGCCAGGCTCAGCAGTCACCACAGCACAGAAAACACCTCCAGTTTTGACAGTACAGCTTTTTCCCTCTTTGAGAAAAAGCTGCTAAAACTATCAATCAAGCCCTCTGCTAGATGGCTCCCGTGCACTAGGAAGAGGCTCTGAAAGCCTCAAAGATCCACAGTACCTGGTTTGTGCTGCCAGCATGGTCTGAGGAAACAAAAAGCACACCAGGAGCAAAGAAAAAGCACACCGGGAGCATTTGGAGATGTGCACAAGAGGAGAGTGGAGAATTTAGATGCTGTCAAATTGGCTTGGGGACTTTGCCAAGTCCACGAGCATCCCCAGGAAGACGAGGCAGGAGACAATGACTAGCAATAAACACACATGCTGGCTTTTAAACATCTTCACCCACGCTCTTAGGACTGTAGGGTGCATAGCACGTAACTAGAAGCATATTTAGTACCACTTGTTTAGACATATGCTTCACATGAACAGACAGAAAAGTGTTGAAGTGTGCTCTTGGGAAGTTTTGTAGAGGTTTTGTGGAATTTTTTATATGTTTCACACAAAAGAATTAAAATTGAAAGCTGCTACAAGGGCCAAAAGTATTTGTGATTACAGAAGATGACAGAAAAATGGAAAAAAATTACTCCTGCACTTACTGTGATAAAGAAAAAAAAATAAATTGGATCAAAAACTGATTGAGAGGCAGAAAACATAGGTTAAGACGAAAAGTCAATGTGCAGTATCTCTGCAGGCTAACAGAGGGCTGAATCTGCACCTCTCTGTTACATTTATGAGTTCAAGGGAAAGAGGGTGAGCAGAGAGGTGACATCTAAGATACACAGTATTTTCCGGGTAAATAAAGTCTGAGACCAGGACTGAATGCAGAAAGAAAAAAAAAAAAAAAAGGAGGAAATCTCACTTATCCATAACTTTGTCAAGTCTTAAATTCCCTCTATAAGTTTAGGTAAGAGACATGGACTTTTTTCTTAGGGATTCTTAGTCAACACTTTTATGTAATACAAAGCTGCGATCAGAGGAAAGTGCAATATTGAGATACAGGAGGACCAGGATGGAGGATTATACAGGAAACAACTGATAAGCAGCAGCTTGTTTCAGGCAGTTCTTTTCAATTTCTTTAGCAAGGACAAGGGGATCAAGTGCACCCTCAGTCAGTTTTCAGATGACCCTATGTTGGGAGGCAGCGTGGATCTCCTGGAGAGCAGGAAGACTGTGCAGAGGGATCTGGACAGACTGGACTGATGAGTTGCGGCCAGTTGTATGAGATTCAGCGAGGTCAGGTGTTGGGTCCTGCCCTTGGGTCACAACGACTCCCAGCAGTGCTAGAGGGGAGGAGTGCCTGACAAGTGCCCAGTGAAAAGGAGGGGCTGGGGGTGCTGGTCAGCAGCTGCTGAACTTCAGCCAAGTGTGCCCAAGTGGCCAAGAAGGCCAAAGGCATCCTGGCCTGTATCAAAAATAGTGTGTCCAGCAAGACCAGGGCAATGATTGTCCCCCTGTACTTGGCACTGATGAGGCAGCTCAAATCTTGTGTTCAGTTTTGGGCCCCTCACAACAAGAAAGACATTGAGGGGCTGGAGAGTGCCCAGAGAAGGGCAGCAGAGCTGGGGAAGGTTTTGGAGCACAAGTCTGATGAGGAGCAGCTGAGGGAGCTGGGGGAGGCTCAGCTTGGACAAAATGAGGCTCAGAAGTGACTTTATCACTCTCCACAACTACCTGAAAGGAGGTTGTAGCCAGGTGGGGTTAGTCTCTTTTCCCAGGTAACAGGTGACAGGACCAGAAGAGATGGTCTCAGGTTGTGTCACAGGAGGTTTGGATTGAACATTTCGAAATATTTCTTCGTCGAAAAGGTTGTCAGGCATTGGAACAGATTGACCAGGGATATGGTGGAGTCGCCATCCCTGAGGGGTTTTAAAAGATGTGTAGATGTGGTATGGGGACTTGGTTTAGTGGGGGACTTCGTAGTGCTGGGTTAAGGATTGGATTTGACGATCTTAAGGTCTTTTCCTAAGTAAATGACTCTATGATCCAGAACACACACCACAATATTGCTTTCAATAGGGTAGACCACAATTGCTTTCAATTGCCAGACTGAAAAGTATTGAGAAGGTAATGAAAACGAGTGGGAAAAGTTTAAGAAGAGCAGCAATTGAAAAAATGGACACCTTTTATCCTAGAAAAGAGGTGACTATGCAGTAAAAAATAGCATGTATTCTGGAAAAGGAGAACAGGGAGCTTTGTGAGCTTCCAGTGACAGAACATAACAGTGTTTTTTGCCTTAAGAAAATGGAGGGGGGGGGGGGGGGGG
>JAWWEU010000081.1:4679307-4757447 GCA_035583155.1 Acropternis orthonyx | reverse complement strand
AGAGGAATTTTGAAAACTAAAGGAAATATTTGTCACTACACTTCCCATCTGAACTGATGAAATTTCTGCCACAGACTGCCCCTGTGGCCAAAACATTCAAAGGGGGAGATTTGTTGCTTATGTAGATAAGCATATCTTGACTTATTATAGCTAATGTTAACAAAAAAATAGAAAAAATCTATATTTTGAGCTCTACTAATTTTTTCTGGAGCATATGAGGCAGTTCAGTGCCACAGAGAGATGCTGCTGTAGGTACACAAAGGCCAGATTGATCCTGGGAATTCCCATATTTTATCTCCACCTCACTTAGGGGAATTCAGTGCTAATGAGAAGTATCAGGGGAAAATATTTCTTTACTTATTCCTTAAAACCAATGCAATAAGAGAAAGCAGTGATGCAGGTGGTTCTCTGCTGGTGTTCTCACAGTGCACCCAGGCTGTGTTCAGAGTTAAAAGTGGAAGCTGCTTCTTTCCTATGCAAGGCACTTTATTGCTGAACCTGGAGCAAGGTACAATCCATGGACCAGCTCCAATGGGCACAGACAAAGTCCTTTCACATTGCAGTGTGCAAGTCAAGTGGTATATTATATTGGTAGTTTAAGAAGAATTTGAAGTACAGGTTCAGTCTGAAACTCCCATGGCAGATCTTTCCTCTAGTAGATCTCACTCTTCTCGAGCAGTGCTGAAAGCAAAACAAGTGTGCACAAGGTACAAATCCTCCTGTTGTACAAACTCTTCCAACATATGAACTTCATCTTTCACTGCAAGGCCAAAAAGAATCTTACTGAATGGTCAGGAAGAGACTGTATTAGATTCAGCTTTACCAATTCCCATGTTTTTCTGATGATTCTTGCACTTCTGCTGGGACTTTCTTTTTTTATTTAGCTTAAGACATTGAAGTGCACAGGTACAATACCCATGTTAATAACATATCAGAACATTAAGTTTTGAGCATTTATGAAGCTATTTATCAAAAGATCCACAGCAGCGGAACAAAGCCATAATATTTACAGTTAACAGCGGAGTAACTTGAATAGATTCTACACTGGCAAGCACAGTCTGAAAACCCAGAGAGGTTCTTTGTTTTAATCACTGGTTAGTATACAATCATACATAATAAAACACCTATTCCAGTCCCAACTTGATTTATTGCTTCTCTCTTTCCTCCCACCTCCATAATTGCTCATCAAACACTCACTGTCTTCTATTACCACCTCAGACAACACCTCAAACACTTCAGCTCTCCCCGAACTTGCTGCATTTATTTATCTGACTTGGACACCATTTCTATATAGTTCTCATGCAGATTCAGAGTATCTGTTCCATTTCAGCGGTTCCAAAAGCAAAAATGAAGCAATTCAACAGACAGAGAAAACAATCAGGCACAGAGCTTAGAGAAGGTATAAATTTACGCACACCCTCATTCACATGCAGGTATACATTTCTATATATTCACAGAGAGATGCCTCAGCATCCATGCTCATTCACTTTAACAGTGCATTACACCCAGGACATCAAAGAGAAGGATGTGGAAAGGCTCTAGAATTAGTTCACATTGTTCTGGAACTGCTCGTGATTTATCAGCTCCCAGCAGCCAGACTGGCTCTGGTTGCACTCACACCATGCACAAAACGAATTGGTTCCCACAAGCCTTTGATCCCTTCTCAAGTGCCCAAGAAGACCAGAATTTGGATGGGTATCACCAAAGCTTCACATATTATATTAACTTTCTAAATACAGAGCCTGAAGAAACCATAAGTCCTCCAGGCCTAACTGGAGAAGACAATAAAGATATCACATTTGTCTTAATCTGTGGGGGTTTTTTAGGTGCTTTGGTTTGTTTGGTTTTTTCCCCTAGACCTTTGTTAACTACGCAATTTGACTCCAGAAGAAAAGAAAAATCACTGCCATGAAATGAATGCCAGAAAGCAGTCTGGAAGAAAAAAACCCAAACATTCTGGAATGCCTCTTTTAAACTAAAAAAATAGTAGCTGATTCCTCCCAGTAAAAGGTTAATAAAGCTTAAACATTCTTTCATTTACTTCTTTAGTTTTTTAAATGTCAATTGCTTGTACAGGACCATCTAAAGGAAATTACAGGGCTGCTCTTCTTTACCTTAAAAAAAACCTAATTTTGAGAGAAAACATATGTAGAGGACTTTGAAAACAAGACTCTTTCCGAGTGCCTTAAGTAGAGTATTTAGTCTAAAGAAACAGAAAATACTGGGGTTTGAGATTATCATTCCATAAGTGATTTTATAATTCAATTATGTTTTTAAGGTTCTTTTCTTAAACATTTTTTCTTTTGCATTCAGCCTTTACATTAAGTCCTGCTCAACAAAAGAAGTCAGATTTCTACTTACTGACTAGTCAATAATCCATTTTCATAATGGAATACATAAATGACATTAAAGATTCTAAAATCATCATCCACATGAATCAACCACACTCAGTCCATTGGTACATCTCTAAGCCAGTGACATATTTAACATCACACAGCTTCCAATCCATTCTAACTCACACATTCATAAAGCTTCACTTCATCAAATACATCTTTAATTTAAACACCACAACTTAAGACAAGCTTTCACAATTGTTATTTGGAGCAGCTTTCCCAGAAATCTTTACAAGTATTGAAATTAAGTTTGCTGGTTTTCAGTCAGCTGGTATTTCTAAACTATTAGCTCTCCTAAAGATAACCAACAGCTCAATAGCTTTGATATTGATATATTGGTCACATAATAGTACCCTGGATATAAACTATAATTATTTTCAGCCTTTTATTTCATTTCTATATACAATCACTGCTGCATCTAAAACTTCCGATTCCCAGGTTTGTTATTATTAATGTCTAAAAATAATCCTCCTTGGACTTATTGATTGCAATCTCTTACCAAATGTAGAATTTCAGGTAGGAAAATAATTACTTACCATTTGTCATTGTTTTCCCAGATGAACAAGCTGTCTTTCCATTCTAACTTTATCACTGGCACCTGACATGAAGAATTTTTTTAGCCCTATTCTATCTGATGCTCAGCTGTGCCCCATCCCACAATTCATTCATACAGACAAAGAATAGTCCCGTGGAGGAGGCTCTGAGACCTGAAAAGCTACTTCTACCTTAATCTTCCTTTCCCCCTCCTCTGTAGGTTTGCAGTGATAAGCATTACTCATTGGAGAGAAAGCCAGAACGGAGTAACTTTTCTGATAATCCTTCTTCTTAGAGGTTTTGTCAATTTTGAAGACCTAGGGGCATTTAAATTGGTGGAAAGAACATAAAAATTCTTCTGTTCATTGTGAGAGAGGGCTGTCTACCAAAAGGCAGATTTTAGATCTGCATCTCCAGTGTGAGTTGAGGAAGGACTAAAAAGGTGTCTCATCTTACCACGACTGCTGTGCCTGGTAATTAACCTGAGAAACCAGAGGCCTCTGCAGTAACTTGGTTGAAGTTTCTTTCACAGCATTAAGCTTCTTAAGACAATGCCAAGAAACTTCCCTTCTTGACAGGCTGATCAGGAATATTTGCTGTCACTTTTGTATTCTAGGACTTGGTGATTAGTGAAGCTAAACAGAAGAGATCTCTCAGTGTGAATTTTCCCACTGAATCCCCGTGCTTAAAGGCTCTGTCCCTTGCTTCCCAAGTTATCCAGTATTTCCTCTATCTGCAGAAGTCATTGAAATGATGGCAAGAACAAAGAGTTGGGTGGATAGGCAGCAATTCCTTATGGGACTTAGTGTGTGATTAACAGGAGGAGAGAACCCAACAATTCTCAACAACACTAGCAGTTCTGTGATGCAGGATTGACAACGTTTAGGGGAAAAAAAAGATTTTCTTCTGCCGCTGCAATTCCTGCACTACCCCTCCCAGTGCTGGTACACTGCCTTTACTGGTGATGGAGGCAGGAATAGGGGGAGCACCTGCACCATCAACCATGATGGTTGTGGTCACCACACTGGTAGAGCAGAAAAGTACCTGTGGGTCTTAAATGTGTAGCTAAAGGAAGGAGCTCCTGAAGCCTTGGGGCATGGTGGTTATTTCCTCAAGGATCAGACCAAAATCCAGAGTTACCTCATAATTGTGGTTAAGCTAATGATGACGCAAACAAAGTTTATAGGCTGGGGTTTTTTCCCCACCCATAAAACCAAACCAAGACAAGAGGATCAAGAAGACAGATGAGAAAAAAATTTGCTGCCTGGAGGCTGAAAGCAACTAAGCAAAGGGTGCAAAACTTTGTCCAGACACCAAGTCAGTTTTGAATATAAAAGCAGATCTGAAGCTATGCCAGGCGTTCTACACAACCAAAATGCCTCCTCTAAGCACCTGTGTCACACAGTTATCTCAGACTAAAAAGGGCTTTGAAAGACTCAAAGCTGAGTTGTTATCTTTCTTTGCACCTCATGACTAAGCATACCAGTTATTTCCTCTGTAGCATCAAGTAAGTCTTCACTGCATTACCCTTTTAAGAGGTTTCATTCATTTTTGGGTTTTCATTCATGCAAAAAAAGGTTCAAAGGCACAGGAGGAGGCTGATGCCATTTCAGATGCTCCCTGTTGTCCTTTAAAAGATTAAATCTATCTCAAATAATCCAAAGCAAATTTTTGCTCTCCAAGAAGAGCAGAACTGGCATATCACCCGGCTTCAATTCTCTGTTTTGGTGTTCTGGTGAACAGAATTAACAATTTCTCCAATTTTACTTTTCAGTGGTTTTTATTCATTTATTTCTTTACATCCCTCCTTCTTAAAAGGTATTATCAGGAATCTCTGACAGTATTTCAGGTTTCTGTTTTCTGGGTTTGTTTTTTAGATTAGTATCCTTGCTCCAGACTAAGTGACTCAGCCACACTGGTTCTGAAATCTCCAAAGAGCTTTTGTAATTGTCTGTGCTCCCTTTGAGTGAACTCTACCATCTCAACATGTTGGCCAATTTTCTTCTCTAGTTCTTCTTCAGAATAAACACTGACACTGTTCTGTTTCTTAATATATTCCTCTTTTTATCTAATTTGGTCTGCCTACACTTTAATCTAACTGTATGTATTGGTTAATTCCCTGCAGTATTTGAAATTCGGACTGTTATTAAATTGTGGTCAGTACTGGTCTTTTAAACAGTCACTTCATTTCACCATAATACTCATGCAAAATGAAATACAAAGCACTATCCCATCTAGTCATAAAATGAGCCAGTCCTTCCATTTCTGAATTGCTTCAGTGCAATAGTCAACATTAAATGAAAATCCTACTTAACATTGTTCTCTCTAGCCTAATAGCTAAGCCCCCTTCTTCAGCTTTTCGAAGAAGGCTTCATTATTCTTATTCAGAGATCACTACATTTTCTCTGTAAATCTACTTTTCTTCTAGGTCTTCAGTGGCCTACTGCAGTGCCTCAACACTTGAACTATATAAATCATTTTTGTCCATACAAAGTAAGAGGCAACTGTTTGCCATAATGTCTTTATTTTCAGCTACTATGAACACATTCATTGATGTTAATATTACTTCCTAGTAATACCACATGGTCAAAATTTAATTTACTTTAATCCATTATCTCACCAAGTTGATTATCTCTGTAATAGTTAAATCTCCTTTAGTGTTAACAAGTACATTTTCATTGCCATATTAACTGCTGCTGGATTTCCTATATGGATTTCTGGGAATGTTTGCCCTCCTCCCCACATCAGGACCACACAAATAAACTTGCTCACTGTATGCTGGAGCAGCTGTACAATTCCTCCCATTTAAAGCAATGCTGCAGCTGGCCCTGACATTAACTGTACTCTAAGAGAGCCTGTCCAGTGGTACATTTACCCTACTTCCATCTCCAGAGAGCCAGACTATCTTCACAGCTCCATTTCATCCCTTCACCTCTATTGCAGGACTTGATGCTTCCAGCCATCACTGTTTTATCTCTCAACGTGTCTGTGAGAGAGGGAGAGCAGCACTTCACACAGCTCTCAGTTACCTGTGGGCGGAGGAGACATGAAGTGCCTTAATCCACCACAGGTGTACAAATATCTTTACTAATTCCTCACTCATCTCCAAGCTGGAAGCAGAGGGAATGTGGGCAGGATAACATGCCAGCAGGTTCCTCACCATTCAGCAAAGGTCCAAGAGCTCTTTCCTCTTTGAGCTGATAAGGGGCTCTGATTCAGGGACATTGAGAAGACACGTATGCTGATGGTCAGGGTCGGTTCCAAAGACAACCCTCATTCAGCCAGAGCTTTGTGACCTGCCCTTCCTCAACGCAGCATCAACCACAGCATGCCTTAAAGACACCAGTGTTGAGCTTTCTAATCCTTGAATGAAACCTTCCTAACTCCACTGCTTCCAGGGCTGCTCAGTCTGCAGGGAGAGAAATCCAGCAGAAAGGCCAGAAGTCACCAGTGAGGAATGGTGGGACTGCACCTGATCTAATCCCTGGTTCAACAGAACCCTGCGCGAAGCCAGGCAACTTCCAGGAGTCAGGTGTGGGGTTTTATAGTGCAGATGGTTGAGACGAAGGACTGTATGGTCCACACAATCATAGCAGAGGTACCTCATGGCACTCTGCCACTGGCTCCCAACCAAAATTCCAGTAAACGAGTTGACTGTGTGGTTTGTTTTTCTCCTCAAAATAAATAAAACACCAAAGGACACTGGTCCTAATTTAATATTAATGCACATCAGTCTGGCTGCTTCCTACCCCCAAGAGCATCATTAAATTGTTTTAGATGTGATTCTACATCCACTGCAATTGATGGAGGTCCTCCGGTGACTCAGAGGGTTTTGGAGCAGCAACAGCTGGGTTACTTGTTTACATTCTGAAGTTTACTTACAGGAAATGTTTTTGTTTTGTTTATGGGGTTTTTTTTTAGTGTTAATAAATTAGCTCAATGAACCTATTTCATTGTAATGAAAAAATATAGTACACTGTAAAGCATAAAAAAATTGCTGTGGACTAGAAAACAAACCTTTTGATAATAAACATCAGAGCATGAGATGCTGCAGGATAGGACAGCCCACATAATGAGTTAAGGCTCTAATAGCATAAGATTTCCTTAAAAAAATTATCTTGTGATTTTTCATATTAATAAAGACTGAATTTCTCTCCTTTATGTTTTGATTTTTTAAGACCCTTAATTCAAATTTTGAAGTTTCTCTAAAAAATGCAAGAACTATAAATTGTCTTCAAGAAACAGTGTGCAAACCAGACCCAGATACACAGAGATGAAATTTTCATGCGATTGCTCAATTCCAAGAAGTGGAGGTTTAAGAGACATATTGTGAGACAGCCTAAAACTGAAAATCCTCAGTGATGCAACAAGGACCTCATTCTGTTTCATAGGAAAGCACCAGAAATACTTTTAGCAGGAACTGTGACGGCACCATAGAGATCAGAAGTTACCCAGATCTTTGAAAACCACATCGACACCGTGAAGAGCCAGTAGCCACATAATGCTGCATTTGCTGCTTCACATACAGCTCTTGGTCAATGTATTTTAAAAACCCCAACCAAAACCAAACAAAAATCCCCACCTCCTGCTCCACTCCAAACAACCAAGAGCCAGATTACAGGGCAAAGAAGAACCTACCTGGATCACTAAGAAATTCCTCGGAGGTGTTCCACGTCCTGCCATCCAAGTACAACGAGCCATTGGTGAAGTTAAACATGGTGTAATCCCTGACACACTTGTGTCTCAAGTTGCCCATGAAGAGCTGGAGGCCTATGAGGGCAAAGACACTCAAGCAGAAAACGGTCAGGATCATCACATCAGCAAGTTTCTTAACAGACTGGATAAGTGCCCCTACAATGGTCTTCAGTCCTAGGGAGATAAAAGCCGAGAGTTTATAGACTGAGAGGCTGAAACGTGTCTGCAGACAGCTGCTTCTCATGATGAAAATCTCCATGGAAGGGTTTCTACTACATGTTTGCAAACTGGGCGGCAGAAATGAGAGACAAGCAGTCACTATGGATGTTTAGTTTGGCCTGCTTTTGTCAGGACAGAACTCCTGGTATTACACAAACACCAGTTTAAAAATGGAGGGAAATACCTGGGTGGAGGGACAGTGAGATGCAAAAATATTCATGGATAAAGAAAATACGGAATGTGTTTTGTAAATTCATGGATCTACAATAAAGGCTGTAAAGCCTAAATCCCATTGAATTTTGAGAGTGTGAATTATTTTGAAATCACTCAGGTGGTTCTGATAACTTTATCCCTCACATAAACAGAGGAAGAGGTAATGGAAATGCTGTTTATTCCCTGATTATTTTGCATATTTTAGTGGCAAATTCAACATGCTGTCCTCGTATGAATAATTCCTCTGCTTTCAATTCATTTGGTTAAGACAACAAGAATTTGGGATTAGAAAAAAGCCAAATAATATGGACAATCAAACAAACTCAGTGGAAATTATTTGCGTAAAACTACCTAAGGCTTCAACAATACCTGGGCAAAAGTTAATCGTTTTATAATATGCTGCCAACATAGATAAATCATCTTATTACATAACACCAAAGGTTTGGGTCATACAAATTAGTTTCTCCTGTGTTATTTCATCCTGGAACACTAGCTTCAGTTTTATTATTCTATAAACATTCAGATATAAATAGTTATACTGTTTTCTCAAATGATATTGGTTGCCTTTGAACTGCTCCTGAAAGATCAGCACTATTTGAGCTAATTGAATGTTATATGATTATGACAAAAAAATATTCCTAAAAAAAAAAACTCTTCTTCTAAACTGGTGTGCTGTAGTTGGACATTATCATTAGCTGCACAATGGTAGCAATTTTGTTGTTTCTTTTCTATTTATATTTAATTAATACTGGTAAGTAGTAATAAGTGCTTCTGATAATCAGTGTCACCAGTATGGCAGCAGTAAGAGAAATTGAGTTAAATGGGGAAAAAAAAAAAGCAAAGAGGAACAGGAGCAATTCTCCTGGGCAATATTCAGAATCACATTGATTTGCTCACTGAATATGATCATACACATTAAATCTCAGTTCCCTGGAATTCCACCCCAAGAGTTTGACAGCCTCAAAGGCTGAGCTAGTCCTGCATAATTGAAAATAATATGAAAATGTACTTCAGGATTCACAGGAAGGCAAAATGGGGGTTTGGCTTTGCTTGAAATTCTGTGATTAAGTAAGGGGAACTCATAGTTCCTCAAATGAGGATGAGCTACTGGAATGGCCAACAGGTGCAGCAGTCCTGAAATATCCCAACTCCTGCATAGGACATTGCCATTAGTTTAAATGGTGAATGATATTAACATCCATTAATGGCCATTTAACCAAAACGGACTGACCCATCAGGTGTGGGCAGCTTTCTCCACTAAATTCTTCATTTGCCTCCTTAAAGCTATTCTGTGGCATGATAAAGAGGGCAAGGTTAGACAGCTCTCTGCTCTGTTCAAAAATAGTGCATAAATTATTGTTGGACAAACATTATTAGGCAAAAACTGGATTTTCCTGTTACCTGTCCTCCTCACCAGAAAGAGATTTTACAAATGAGATCAGTTCTATTCAGGGACCTGTAAAAAGGCTGACCCTGAACTTTTGAGGCCATCAATAGATTTGTCTACCTGTTTTGATGCCTACCTAAAAAGGACAGCTCTTCTTATAACCTAGTCTTGAGTAAACTTTACACCTGAAGTTGAAGTAGCTTTAGTTGTAGCCCAATCCTGCTCACCCAGCATTACGACTATATGACCTTTAAGACAGACAGGTCTTAAACAAGCAGTTAGGTGAGGAAATCAAGAAATAAGATTTTGAAATGCACTAGAATTTTTTTAAAAATCTAATATTCTGAAATGTTTTCAATGATTCTTATCATTGGTTGTCCTTTGAATGCACAGCTGTTTCTTCACTGAAGCTGGTGAAACTTGGGAAATCCACGTGTAAACCAAGTCTTGAGAAAGGGAAAACATACCAAACCACAAATTCTTTTATTGCAGTACCTTCTGTGAAATTCCTGCAGCACATTTGTTAATCTTGGAGTTTGTACTTGTATCATCTAAGTACTCTAATTAATCCTACTCATATGGGCAAGGACAATAGGACTCCTAATATGAATAGGGATAACATTAGTAAAGAAAACCTACAGAATTCTGATCACCAATAAAGACCATCTTTTTACAAATTCAGGCCTCAGTATTGGTAATTTCAAGGTCATTTCATGAAACATATTTTCCCAGTTTAATGACTAGGGTTTTAAATGAATAGTAATCCTACACTATTAGTTTTTCGAGTTTATTCCTTGCAGATATCAAATAATTTCTTTATGAGAGGATTTTTTGCTTTATTTTCTTTTTTTATTTTTTTTTTTGTTTGTTTTCATAGCTTACAGGCTTCTGAACAGTTTAAGAAGATGATGATTCAGTAATACAATTTCTGTAATTAAAGACCTTTTAAAAATAACTTGTACTCTGCCTCCTGGACCTTTGTAAAAACTTTCCAGGAAAACCATTTGGAGAGTGTTATACTTACAGATTAACTGTTTCTTCTCCCCCTTTAAAAGCAAAATTTGCCCAGAAAATTAAGTAGCATCCATCAAGGTGGTTGACACAACTAAGTGCCTAAGTGAAATATTTAAATCACTGTGCATTTAAACTTTTTGCGCCTCCAAAATGGAAGAGCTGAGGGGAAATAAGGACAGACAGAACCTCTTGCAGGTGCTCTGCATCTCTCTGAATCAATCCCATGTTTTGTAAAAGCAATGCTAGATGTATTCAAATTTAGAGCACGGTTAAATCTTCTGGATAAATAATCCTTCTTTGAAATAGTGCCAATGAGAGCACTGCAATATAGCTTAATAGAAGATACTATTTATGGGGCATTAGAGGCATTTACTTAATTCTTGCAAGTAAAACATCAAACCAGGCAGCATGCAGGAAAAAACCTGAGGATCTGATCCAAAGCTGAATAACATCTACACCCGTTAATGACAATGGGTCTATAGATTACTCCCGGTGGTGTAAATCAATAACAGACTTTTTCTGAATCACTGACTTCTTTCCACACCTCTGGGCCAAATCCTGCTTGCATGACATGAAAAACACCATGAGATCCAAAATCAGTGGAATGAGGGCTGTATAGGCAGCCTGACATCTGCAGAAAGCAAGAAGAATTTGGCCCAAACATTCCTGTTAAGGCAGGTAGAAATTATCACATTCAGAGGTTAATCAAATAATCGGTTTTCAAATGCAAATCAGAAACCATAGAAAATGCAAGCAACACCAAACAATGAGAAATGGCAAGATCCCAAAACACCATCCATTCCTTTTACAAGATGTGAGAAAGTATTAGCATAATTCAGTATGACATCCATACCAGATGTTGGCAATCACCTACAGAACATCAGACACTTTCATGCACAGTCTGGAAACAAGCGGGGCAGAAAAAGCAAAAAAAAAACAAAAGAAGGAGAGTGTGCCTTGCAGCATGATTGTCCTCACCTATCCCACTCCTTCCCCTGAGGATACTCATGTGTCTTGTAAATGTCTGCATGAGTCGTGCTTGTAGGGAGACAAGAGCTCACCCTTGATGAGCGCATTTTGTAATTAACCACTGAGACATGGGGCAGCACAGACTTTAATAGCATGTTGGCAAACTTGAATGGTTGTCAGCATTCCTGTAGACTGTCTTTGCATCGAAATGTGACTGACAGGCCAGTCTCCAAGGAAAACACAAATATGTCATTTATTTCTCACTTCTGGGATAGTTACTTCTAGAGTTAAATGATTTACCCACCAAAAGGATGACATTTATCTCTCTGCAGCAGGACTTCGGTGAGATTGAAGCAGTGAGAGAGGGTCAATCTCCTCCACACAGTCTTCATTCTTGTTCTCCGAGCTCTGTTCTGGCCATCATTAAAGTACTGGATAACATTCACAGCACTATTTATAGCCTTCAGTCTCACACTAACTTAAATGGGAGCTGGATCAGGCCCCAAAGTGCCTTGGCCCAATTTTCTATGAGGTCACCTTTAGCCAGTATCCTGTCATTTTATGTGAGATGTCTGTGATGTACACGCCTGTTCCAGAAAGAGCAGCTGAGCTTCTCTGGATACAAGCACTTTACAAAATCCTGGTGATGATGATGGTGATGGTGAGGGTCTGCATTTTGTGGTCTTTTGATGGAGAGGCAGAGAAGGGTGTATCTCAGGGTTTGTATTATCTCAACTAGTAGTTATCAAAAAGATTGGTGATTTCCATGAAGATAAATCTGATTCAGGACCCTCTGTTGTCATGGGAAGAGCTCCTATTGAGCACACTGGGACTCAGTTATGCTGGTAATGGGATGGTAATGGGAGATAAATGAGTGAATTCAGTGAGTTGTTCTGCTGCTGACCATAGTTCCTATCCAGATTGAAAAACAAATGAATCCAGTTGCCATGGCAATCTGCAAGATGCCAATTAATAAATAAAATCCCTGAGAATAAAGGGTTTTATGCCTCTATAGAGAAAATGTTACATATTTCTAAGCACCCGAACCTGTACAAAGCCTGTTTTCCTCTTGATACCATGGGCAAGTGGAAAACAGGAAGAAATGAGTGCGTTCAGTGCAGGAAAAGGAAAATCAAGGGGTTTCCAGGAAGGCCTTCTGGCATGTTAAGGGCTGCCACAGAAGGTAAGATGCTGACCTGATGTCTCACAGTGCTCTAGGGTAAAAAAAGAGAGCTTGATAATGCACCAAGAGAGAGGAAGTCTGGATGGGGGTCTGGAATCAGAGACAGGACCTGCAGGTCTGTGGCCATGGGAAAGAGGAGGTACTGGCATTATGTAAACCAAACTGAACTCCAGCTCTCCAGTGAGAGGGAAACACACAGAGTGATGGTAGATCCAAACGACCGTGTTTGCTGGATCTGGATCTGAACCATCCTCATGGAGAAAATCTTCTAATGGCAAAAGCAACAAGTTTCTGGAACACACCTCAGGAAGATCCTGAGACCTCCACCTCTGAGAGATTGCTAGAAGTCAGGCAATGAATATCATGCCGTGATTGAGCCATACTAAACACAGCCTTAGGCCAAGGGAAGGGACTCTGAGTTTAGCAGATATTTTTGAGCCCTGTGAGTCCGTGCCCCCTAAACATCCCTGTGCCTGCTCAAGCACTTAGAGCCAGGCATTCAAGGTAGGTGAGATTTTTAAAAGCACTAATTGTTAGCTTTACTGACTCCCTCTGGAGTCAATAGAGAAACTCATTGATTCCAAGTGAAGCAGAATGCCTTTGAAAACCAGCCTCTAAGTGCTTTGCTGGACAGAAGCCTTACACCACCAAGGACTTGGCCCGTTACTTTCGGTAAGCAATTTCACTCAGCATGTTGAGTCCAAGTATGTTTGCGCAAATATAAGTACCTGATGGAAAAGTGTGATCAATTTTATTGAGGGAAAGCTTAGATATTTGCAAAGCAGAACACAACTCAGTGCTTTTCACCTGAGAGGTAGCAAAAATAGCAAACACCTTCTCCTCTCTATTGCAGTTAACCCCAAAAATCTCATGAAATATATTAATGTTTGTCATCTTCTCATTTTTAAGACTACTGTGGCAAAATATTTCACCTCAGAATAAGCCCATGTTATCATTAAAAACTCAGACTGATTTCCAAATAAACCACGGCATCACGTCCAATATTTCTTTTAAAATATGTGTCTAACTGAAAAATGAACTGACTCCTCTGAAATTATCTGCTAACATTAAAAAAACAAAACACCTTAGCTGTGTTGCACAGGCAGCTCAGTGTTCCATGGCAATTTGTAGCTGTCTACATTTGTAATTTAAACACACTCAGTGCACAGGTAATCTTGATGATAAAATCAAAGGCCAGATATTCTATTAGCTATATCTTCATGCAGTTATGTCACCAAATAATTTAGTGACTCGTACATAAAAAGTCAGTTATCAAAAAACTAATCAAATAGTCAGAATGAAAAAAAGAGAATGTGAGTTATTATGTATGGCTTTAATAAATAATACTTCTTTTTCTTTTTTTTTTTTTTTTTTGTCTGTTAACCAACAAATGAAACAACTCAGTGTTTAATATCACTGAAAGGAGTTGTTGTATTTTCAAATAAGGTTTTTCTGAATCTCAGTACTCAGTTGTTTTCCCTAATAAGTCAAATTTTGTCATTTTATGTAAACCAAGCTTCAGCTCCCCCTCTGATACAGGACAGCAGAAAATTGCTATATATATAACTCAAAAAAATTGACAGACTCTGCTCTGAAGAGGCTCAAGCTTGAGACAAGATGTAAGGTGAAAGGTGTCCCCTGGAGATGGCTGTCCCTCCAAGTTAGTCTTCAAATTGCTAGCAAAGGACGCCAGGAAACAAACTCTGTCTTTCTCTCTGATTAGCCACTACCATCCCACATGATCTGTAAAACTGTGCTCAGCTTTGTTTCCCACTGAAAATAAAAATCATTTCTCAATGGAAATCCAATTAGAGAAAAATTAAAAAACCCCACACCTTTCTGCTAATAGATTATTCTTTAAAACGCACAGACAAAAATTAAGACAGGTACTGATTGCAGTGTCCTAAAGAATGATCATCTTGGAGTATTCTTTAAAAATCTGTGTTTCAGCATACACTTTCAGCAAAAAGTATCTTGTTCTCCCAGTAATTTCCCTGACTTTCATTACTTTGGTGTTGGAATGAGGGAGCAAACTCTATATATATATATATAGAGCAGACTCATATATATTTTTCCTTAACACCTCAATTCCAGATTTCCCATTTCTAGCTTATACTCTGTATGAGTGCCTGTGATTAGTTTTAATACATGTCCCATGTAAGTTTACACCATGGAATTTGTTTAAATTTATCTTATAGTGTAGATGTGCATAACAGAGTGGATGGAAAAGCCTTTCTGACCCTAAAGAGCTGTGTGTGAGGATCTGAGCAGTTCTCTCGATGTTTTGAATACTTTTGTGACATGTAATTGCCAACATCTGTTCAGGATTATCATCGATAGGATCTACCATGCATGGTTTTTGCTATCTTCTCTACCTTGTCATGCAGGTTGGAGATGTTAAACACTGAGGCTGAATGAGACCTGTCCATAGATAATGCTTGGCAAGGAAGTATTGTCATCTGGTTAGTCCTCAGCGGACTCATCTCTGCATAAATTACTTAATAGTAAATATTATTTTTTTAAATAATAACAAATTAAATGAGGAGCTTCTTTCACTACCAGATGTGTAGTAAAACACCGATTATTTTCTTGTTTGTTTATTTTTGGAGGGGGGAAGAGGGGAGAAGTTATATTCTTGAAAATGTAAGAAAACATGAGTCGATGAAATGCCAAACTTACCAAAATCTATAATGGAACATTCTCTGATCTCTTCAAGGCCCAAAATTTCAACAGTGTTTCTATCACATGCAAATGGATAAACACCATGACAAATTAGGCTATCTGTGCCTGCAGTCTTGAAACCTCAGCTCACAGCACAGATTTAGATTTCTTTATCGACATGCTCTTAAACATGAATATGCATTTTGAAGTCATCAACTTTCCATTTTTAAAAATCAATACCCGAAGTCTTTACAAGAGTCTCACTGCCATTTTCACATGGTTCATGAACGGGTACTTTATGTATGTGATTCATGAGCCACCATTCTTACAGCAGCACCCCTCTTAGTGAGGTCCGTAATTTTGGAGCCACTCTCATTCCTTCTGCCCACGCTGAAAAAACACACAAAAAAATGTATTCTATCGACAGGTCACATTCCCTACATTCCTCCATTTCCTGATCAGTATCTATGGTTAAGTCATTTGTAGTTATGGTGTTTACTACTGGAAATGGCATGTAGGCTTTAACTGCAGCCCGAGTGTTTAACCTGATTTTCACCTGAAATGACTGAGATTGTTTTCAGCGCCCGCAGTACTCTGAACGTTCGTAAGGCTGAGACATTGCCCAGGTCCACAAATTCAGTTATGTATCTGTAACAAGGGAAAGTCACACACAGACAATGACAAAACACCAGCCAAAAAAACAACAGTCAAAGGGACAAAGAGAGACAGAGAAAGAATCACTTGTAGCTGAGAGCCAAAACGTAAGGATCAGGGCTTCTTACCTGGGATTACTGAAATAGTTTTTAAAGCTCTCAATACCCTGAAAGTCCGAAGAGGTGAAACACTGCCTACATTCACAAATTCTCCTACATACCTGTAGAATTAAGTCACAGTTATTTGGAATTACACAATTGAGTATGAGACTTGTCTGAATGAAGAAAGCATTCATACAGAGGGAGCGAACACAGCCAAATGAGAGGTGCATCCGCTTTTCAAGCTATTATTTGATGCCATTTGTCCCAGGTTTTTCTTAGTACACATTATTTCAAATGCTACTTGAACTATTAAACTTATCTAATAGGCATAAATTCTTTAAAACTACTGGGTGAACTTTATTATTGTGCTGTCCAGCAATAAATACTTTAAAGATTTTATCATCATGTAGTTTAACACAAAAATAAAATTCTTTACATTATAGGAAATATTAAGAGTTATTTTGTTGCTCTTAAAAAAATAAAAATAAAAGCTTCAAATACCAAAGTAATTTTCACATAATAGCTTCTGAAAACTACATATAGGGAAACATCAGAAAATATCAGTGCAAACACTTCAACTGAGTTATTTATTTTAAGATGTTGCATTCTGCAGTAAAGCAGATGTTGGTTTCAAGAGATGCTTAAAATCGTATTTTGTTTGTACATCAAATTCATGTCTTTTGGCTGCAAGAAGATGGAGTTTAAATGAATATAACTGCCTTCTTACTAAAAACTCTCTATTATTAAAATACCAATCACAGCTCTTCCCTGCCATGCCTGCTTCTCTCATCATGGAGACCCATGCTATATCTGAGCTAAATCTTCCAGGAGGGTCAATCATGGCATGAGTTTTGTTTTATCAGTGTTGTACATAAAAATTGTAAAAATTATTTACTCCAAGTCAATATACAGTAAAAGCATAGTCACCACTGTACAAAAGAGCTCTGAACAAAAGAGCTCTTGGACCTTTGACTTTCACTACTAAAATTCTATTAAATTTCATTCAAGTATCCTACTTCTCTGAGACATTTGTTTTTACATGTTAAAATAAAACCTCACCTGGTTATTTTACAAAGCCTGCTTAAGTGGGCTTTGTCCAAAGGTCCCTGGGGGGTGGGACAAAGCATCCTCTCCATATCTGCTAATCCAGATTATAGCCTGGAAGAGCAATATTGCTTTTCTTCATAATCTCATAGGGGAGTCTGGGCAAAGATTTATGTGTTTCCTCCCCAGCTTTACCCAGTGCTTCTCTCCCAAACTCTTCTGTGGCATGAAATGTGGTGGAAAAAAATAATTTGGGGTGAAGGAATATGACAGGAACATTGTTTTGCTTACCAGAGATTTGCAAAAACATATTATAAATATGTGAACAAACAAATGAAGTAAATAATACTGCTGCTCGCTTGCAATAGTTAATTAAGATTTATTTTGGCCATTTCTTTGATCAAATTGCAGCAGATCAGTTCCTCTGTACTGGGGAGTGAGAAGCAACTGGAATTCCCATCCTGAATTTTCCTGTTAGCCAGGGAATTGCTTATTGTCTTTAAGCTTTTGACAGGGCACCTTCCAACCCCGAGTTACAGCTGCTTCTCCCTCACCTGTCCTGGGAAGTATTCGCTGGTCTGGGAAAGAGGGA
Organism: Acropternis orthonyx; assembly: GCA_035583155.1. Lineage (NCBI taxonomy): Eukaryota > Metazoa > Chordata > Aves > Passeriformes > Rhinocryptidae > Acropternis > Acropternis orthonyx. The sequence goes on along the minus strand of JAWWEU010000081.1, from coordinate 4,739,788 downwards.
TCTAAACCGGGAGAAATTCATAGTTTTCCCTGAAGCCATCCATGGCTCCAGAGAGGGTCACAAGCCATGTCTGTGTCTATTGGCACAGGATGGGAGAAAAACCCTGGAGACCTACAGCACTTCTTACTCTCTAGTGTGCTATTTAAAACTACTCTCTCTGTGGCCCAATCTGGGCCGTTTCTGCCCAAAAGAGAAGCTAAGAAGTTATTTGGCAATAACTCTAAAGCAAAGTCTTTCCACTATAACATCCATCAGTGAAACAGTCAGATTTTCTGCTGGCTCAAAACCCTGGGTCCATCTGAATCTCAGAGCCCCTTATCAGGCTCCTCCATTTTGAATCCTCAAGCCTTCTTTGTTTCCAGGCACAGAAATACCTCTAGCAGCACACTAGCTACATGCACAGACAACACCAGAGTTACCTGTGTGATCAATCTTACTTTAAATTACTTGCAAATTGGATTTATATGCAGGCTAAATCATATCAGAATAGATTCCATTATCCAAAGCTCTGTACTATCTGCTGCTTGCATAGCTGGGAAGGAGGTTTCATTGTACATATGAAGATCATATTGCAGCTACTTTTAACTCTCTCACTGCTGCCTGTAGGCTCAAGGAAGCACTTTCCTATTTATTTTCTATTCCAGAATTCCAATTTTTTGGTTTTTTTTTTCCATTCTGAAAGTGTCAGTATGATATGCCTTAAAGTATAAAACAGTAGGAATGGATGCTGGTTTTGAAGAGCCCAGACAGTGGTATAGTTTGAGGTTAAGAAGCTTGATATTTTGCAGCTGCTGGTCCCCCTGTTTTAGGGATCTTCTAACTATGAGATGAAATATAATTTGGAAAGAAAATTGAAATGTAGCTAAGAAAGAAAGCACACATTCTCAAGCCTCTCACTAGAAAAGCCTTCAGGAAGTTTTCATGAATCCTTGGGCTAGAGCACTGAGAGTTAGAAAACAAAAAGAGGGGTAAGCCCACAACCTCTGGGCACCAAATCCTGGTTCCTACCAACAGGGAGTGACTAATTCATCTGTGGGTAGCTGTCCACTACAAAGTCTGTGCAAAGCTTCATACCTTTCCTGCTCCATCAGTGCCAAACACCCAGAGATGATGTGGACAGAATTTAAGGGATATCCAGACCGTGGCCCGCACTGACTGTTCAGACTTGAATTTCAGTGACAACAAATGAGATGCTTCCAGAGGAGCTCCCAGAGTAAGGGATGCCCCAACCTCTGCCCAAGGCTGCAAGCTGTGGCTCCTCTTGGCCTTTTCTCTGCTCCTTTCTACCTTACTGTCACAAACCTCCCTAGAAAAGAGGGAAACCATGCACAGAAATTCTCCATGTTGTTCTGAGACCTACAAATAAACTCGTGTCCTAACTCACAAAGAGATGAATAATCATCCGCTGCTTTTACCACCGGCCTGAAGGACAGGAAACAGAAGAGCAGGCTGGTGACTCTGTTTTGTTTTTTTTCTGTCCTGCCTCTAAAAGTTGCAGAATTGCACCTAGCAATGCTTGAGGAAAAGTTTAGCTGAGAAAAATACCTGATGTGTGCTGACCTCCAAAAGATTCTCCCCATCTGCGCTGAATGTTTTTTTAAATGGTTATTGTAGTGGCCAGATGTCAGTTCAGCCAAATCCATAGGAATGCAGTAACAGATACCAGGACCTGGCCTAGGGCTGGCCTTGATCCAAAGCCTACTGAAATTAATGGGAGTGTTCCTGTGGAAGTTCACACAGGTTTTGCACACCTTCATGCTGTTCTGCTAAATGGTGCTAAGGACTACAATCATAGAATATCTCAAGCTGGAAGGGATCCATAAAGACCATAGATCCCAACTCCCTGTTCCTTGCAGAACTACCTAAAACTAAACCATGTAATCAAGAGAATTGTCCAGACAATTCAGAGAGAGTCTGGACTCTGAATACTGGTCCTGATCCCTGCACCATAACAGAGTTGTGCATTCAATTTCCGTGGCCCTCACTGGTGTTTGAGCTAAGTCTGGTTGAATATTCTTTCCTAATTGTGGTTCCATTCAAATATCACAGTGCCAGGAGTTCAGGTCAAATGTCGGTGCTAACACACTTGCATCTCACTTAGTGCTGTGAATTATGAGCGTCAAAGATGGAAACAAGAACTAACCTAAATCCAGGACTGAATACAGGTATCATTAAGCAGAAAAGACACAGGGAGACCAGAGGAAATCATCCCATGATGAGGAAATGGAGATTTTCAGGCATCTCTGCTAGTGTTCACCTAAAGGTGACATGCATTCTTTGCACGCTTTTCTCTTTTCTGTGACCATGGAGAAAATCTGGATTTCTAGCTAGGCTGGAGGTACGGGCAGTGTCAGACATCTGCCTTTGGCCAGAGCTTGGGCTGACCCTGTGTCCCCTGTGAGCCTTGGCTGACTGCTCCCCTACCCCTGTGTATTTTTAGCTGTCAAGATGCCACAAATCCATCACCTCCTTCAAAGCACCAGAATCCCACATGCCTTGAATGAACTCTTGTAATCTAGGTAGAAGCATACAGCTGAAGAGGAATATCATGGTGGGGAAAAACTTTCTATTCCCAAGATATATAACAAATTTCAGAGGCCTACAAATTAATTCTCTGTTGTAATAAAATAATAATTACTTTCTGGGTGAAGAGGGATTGTGAAGAGAAGGACACGAAAATCAGCTTTGGTGATGTTATGGATAGATAGAGTACAAACAGGGACTTAAATATGTGGGTATTCAGTCACATTTATAACACTTTCTATTCAGGGATCTGAAGCTTCCCAAAACTACCTTAGATAGGCAAGTATTATTACAGATATTTTACAAACATATGTGGAACACAGAGAGAACAAATAATTTCTCCAAAATAGTCTAGTGAATTGAAAGAACAGAACTGAGGATTCCTCTGACTTCTTTCTCTGAAACCACTCAGGAAAAAATACCTCCATCCTTGTACACTTCAGCCCCTTCTCATTTACAGTAAAATTTGAGTGACAAAAAAATAGCTGCCAGACAATTTTTTAAGAAGTTCTACTGCATACAACTGTCTTGAAAAATATAAAGGAGTGCTACTTACGCCATAACAATAACACTGAAATCCAGCCAGTTCCATGGATCCCGAAGGAAGGTGAATTCTGTCATGCAAAATCCTCTCGCCAATATTTTTATCAATGACTCAAAAGTGTAAATGCCAGTGAAAGTGTACCTGGGGAATAAAGTGGCCAAGATGAGCAAGAGCATTAGCAAGCAGTAGACAGGAATGGCAGAGACCCACTAAACCCAGCCCTGCTCACATGAGACTCTCCTGCCCATCTCGCTGGGGTTGCTCAGGTGAGTCACGGCTGCAGCACTGGGCTGTGCATGAGCAGCCTCATGTGTGGAACAAGCAACACGGAGCATGGAAGAAATGGGGAAGTGCTCATGACAGCCACAGGATAATTTTCACCACAGGGTGTACCTTGATGAACCCTCACCATTAAGACAAGCATGAACACTACACTGCTAAGCTGTGCTATGGGACGTTTGAAGCTCTGCCTGCAATCACCAAAGAGGAGTGGATTGTGGAATCATGGAATGCTTTGGGTTGGAAGGGACCTTAAAGCTAATCTAGTTCCAACTTCCTTGCCATGGGGAGGGACACCTTCCACTAGACCAGGTTGCTGGTCTTGAACACTTCCAGGGATGAGGAGTCCACACCCCCATCATTATGCCACTGCATTATGCCACATTCCTTGTTGTTTCTCTAATTTGTAGGAGGGTGGTTGTTCTGTTCATACCTCTCACCTCTTCCTACCCAGGGCATTTTGAAGTACAGTAGGTTAAAAAAAAAAAAAAAAGTCACCATTTATCAGCTGAAAAAGGTACTTGTTCTGCAAATTCCTTTGTGTTTCACTATCCAGGGCAAATCACACCAGGCTGGAGAATTAAATAACAAAAGACCCTCACTCAAAAAGAGTAAAAAAGCTCCCACCTGAAAACTATATGTAGTAATTTTGACCTGCTTGGCAGTAAAGGAGACATGAGGTTGTTTTTTCCTCCTAGTAAGTTAAGTTATTACCAACAGCCTCTTGACTGTGGTGTTCTGGGCTGGAACATACATCTTACCTTTTGTAATAAGGATGACACTTGTAATAAAATTTAGCAAAATCTCTGAGGAGGACAGTAACGCATCTGATTTATAGCATTCAGATCTGTATTCACCCAGGGCTCTACCTACCATCAGAAACAGAGTTCGGGGCATACAACAGCTCCTTTTTTAATGTTTCCATCCTAACCCAATGGGACTAGGTATTCTAGGCCACATCTTAATAAAAGAAATAAATGTTTACTATCCCCCACAGACATTCCCTACCATTTTCTCCAGATGAAGATACAGATGATACCAAAGCCTACTAAAAAAACTCAAAACTCCTGAAATCTACTAAAAACCAAATATAAGTCATGATCTTGGGGGCTTTCACTGGAAACACTGGCTTGAATTTTCTGTTCAGTCCCTCAGCATCAGTAGCTACAATGATGCCATCACACACAAAAAAAATCGTAACAGCTGAGATTCCTATTCAGTAAAAAAAAATAATGGTGTAAGCAATTAAAAGTGGCAATATAAGGAGGAACATTATGCATAAAATGGAAATGTTTCCTCTTGGCTGTATTCCACTGATCTGCAACTGGGCACACACACAGATAGTGGCAAATTTCGTGCCCTCCCGCCATCGTGCCACACAGTAGAGCTAGTTACATGTTATAAAACCTCAGTGTGCTTCATCTTAAAATGGAGATTAGCAGGACAGGTTTTGTGCAACAGTGGGCATTAAATGTTTCTCACATCTCTGACCATACACCTAAGCAATGTCTTGTATTCAACTTTCCACAGCTCCTATTTAGTTTTGCTCTGGTATTTCGAATATAGGTCACCCATGTGACAGTCTCTTTGAGCATGTGTATTCAGTAATACATGCAGAAAACACATGCAAAGAACTAAAAAAAAATACTTAACGGTACATAAGCTCATTAAACTGATAAAGCACTTGTATTTATTCAGCATGTCAGATGGGTTTAATTGATTGTATAATCATCGTCTAATTCTAAATGGATCGGGCAAAGTCCTCCAGCAACTGAACAGCTTCTTTAACAACAGAAGTCAGGGTTTTCTAAAAAATTTTTAGTGGAGGGAAGTTGAATTGATTTCTATTTTCAAAATGGTAAGGAGAATGTTTTAAAGGAACATCTAGGACAAATATTTGCACAAGGTTATTCTTCTGTCCCCTGTGAGTCTCTGAAACAGCAGAACAAAATGGATTAAATGTATCTTTTCCAGATCCAATATTAATCAATTTGAATTACAGTTCATTGGGTTATTTTGCTCCTCGAAAGTACTTCACTTCAATTTCATTCTATGAACCTGAGGAGGAAGTGCTCAGAGATATGAGGGGACCCAGGAGAAGAGGAAACATGGAAGGATTTACTCCATGCTGCATGAGTCCATTTGCATTTCTGCTCTACGTTTCTTGCATGCTCTGCTTGATGCACTGATAACATCATCCACATTTTCCTGCTTGCAGAAGGCACAACGGGTATTGTGATATTTCCCTCCAGAATGTTTGGATTCCTGGCCTGTATACTGATGGACCAAATTTTGACTCAAATGGATGAGATGTCCATGATCCCGTGGAATACATCTTAGCTATGGCACTGTATGAGAGTTTTCCATAGGAAAAGGACAATACTGGGGGAAAGGACAGTCACAGACATACTTGAGGATACCACACTATACAGAAATACATGAAATATCCTGGGATTAGGATGTTACCATGACCAGATGAAATATTTGGTTCAGTGCTGCCTATAATTAGTAATTTATGGCCTAGAAGAGGTGTCCTGCATGATTTTACAAAACCCAAATAAGGGCGTTTAACTGTCTTTCCTTACAGCCCTGAGTAGACCAACCACCAGGCTATAAAGCAGCAGATGGCTGTGTTTATCATATGTCAGTCAAAAATAAAAAGTGTGTTCTGATTGGTTCAATGAGCCAAAATAATTGTTTAATGCACTGTACGTTGATTAGCTTGTGCATCTGGTATCTGTTTCTAAAAGGAATATTTTAAAGCAACTTAAAGAAATTAAATGGGTTTTCTGAAGCCCCTTTGCCTCTTTTTAAATTAATTAAAAAAGAAAAAAACAACAAATCACTGCAACAAATAAACACCTTCAAGTGATGTCTTTGCTATTTTTCTTGAAGGTTTGACAAGCTACAAAGCCAGAAATTCACCTCAGAGTGTTCCCAGACAATTTTATGCTCATAAAGTATTCCTAACAACAATTATAGGGGAGCACTTCTCATGACATGCTTAGTCCAAAAGAAACTTGCGCTTCCAATAAGTTTAAGGATAGAGCTAATATGTTGAGGAAGCATTTTCTGAAACAATTCAACCTAAACCAGCCTATTCTGTGTCCAACTACCAAATCTCTTGCCTGAGAACTGTGGAAGTCTGGCCAGTTTTCAAACAGGGTTGTCATCATATGTGTTTTTATTTAAAGGTGCATTTAGCAAGAGTTTTGAGATCATGGACTAAAAACTTTTAATTTACTTACTAAAGGAGTTTTCACAGGCAAAAAAACCCCAAAACCAATGAACCAACCAACCAACCAAAACTACCTGCAAAAACATTTTGTGAGGGCAGATACTATGATCAGTATTACTGGAAAGAAATTAGGCAGCAGCAAACGAGATGAAAATAAGAATATAATGAATGGAAAAGGAAGGATAAGCACCGCAAGGATACTTACTCAACATATTTATTCCACGACGGAGTCTCTGATTGTGCCATGAACACACAATTAGTTAAAATAGTGCACATAATAAACATACTGAACAATGTAAATAGGCGAATTAAGGAAAACAATGCATATGATACAAGACTTCATAAATTTTTGTCATTTCACACAAGATGTGACAGCTCAATTATAATTTGCAAGTTGCTTAAAGAACAATAGACTTTTTTGCAAGTGCATAAGGAGACAAATAACTATAAAAACAGAAAAAATGAGGGAGCTTTCCCTGCCTTTTTTTTTTCTTTGCCTACATCTTTTATACATACTTTATACAGTAAACAAATGTACTGACTCTGCAGTCCTTTGAAAACAAAACACCCCAAATTTACAGCTGTATTGGTCAGATGACAATGTGCATAGGTGCACAACTTTGTATGAAAAGAGGGATTACTCTCATTTAAGTATCTACAGAAAAACCTGTGTCTGCAAATTCCCATTTTATTTTGCATCCTGAAACATTTCTCAGGCAGTAGGGCAAGTTACAAATCCAGTCTTTCTAATCTCTTTAATGGGCTTGAGGGCTTTCCTTTCAGTATAAAGTTTCACCAAAAGCTAGTGTGAGTTTCAGAGCACTGATTTTAAGGCTTGGTCTGCAAACCTGCTTGGCAAATACATAGCCTTGCTCTGCAGAGCTCCTTGTCTCAGCTGAGGCACCAGATTCCCTAATTGGAGGCTAAAATGAACCTCCCATGTGTATAGTCCATGCACTTCGCTGCTAAGCTGAAGCCATAAAACAGAAAAGGAGCACCCTAAATCAAATTCCTGAGATGGGAAACATAGTTCACCAAATGGCTCTTCTAAAAGAATGTGCCATTTTCTCTAAAAAAAAACCCAAACCCAAAAAAAACCTTAATAAAATGTGATGGGATTCTTCTGCTTAAATAACTGGTTTCATAATACTGGGAAAGAAGACAAATAACATCAAAATGCAAATTATTTTTTGTTTTCTTTGGGGAAAAAAACACAAAACAAAAAAAAACCCCAAGTGTTTCTTTCACCTCTTTACTGATTCCATTGGTGCTATTTTTTGTTTGAGAACAGTGATTGAAGAATGTAATTTCAAACCTACCTCCGGAAACGTTTGCATGAAATTTATCCATTTGCAGAACCAAAATCTCTGCTGAATAAAGGGTGGAACATTTTCCAATGGGCCAAATAAGCAGCTACAAGGTTAAATTGGTAGTAACGAACCTGTGTATTCCCCAGGGCCATTGCAGAAAGCTGTAATTGAACTCACAGGGACTGCTCATCTCACAAACATTTTCCACTTCTGGGCCAACACCTCCTGCTGAAGGACTGGGAAGGGTATCTGATATCCAGTCACAGTTTCTCACGTCAGCTTGAGATATAAGTTGTGTCATTCTGGTTAACACAATTAGTTGTAAGTTGCAGCCAGCCTAGAAAACACTGGATTACTTTTCCAGCTACCAAGAAATGTGACAAAAACAAGCACAGTAAACCAGAGTGGTACCTTCAGATCATGCCAAACAAATAGCATACTTCAAGCAAATAAATCCCTCTACAGGAATTCAGGATCACTGGCTTGATTTATATGTCTCTGTTTCCTTGTGTTATAAACTGAATCTAAGAGCTTTCCCAGACGCTCACTTACAGGCAGGTGTCATCACCTTCTTAATCAAGCACCAAAGAGAACAAACCAGATAACTCAGGTTGAAAACGTGAAGGATCAGCTTTGGGACAACAAATGCACTACGAATTCAATCTGAGTTTCATGACCAAGCTGAAAACTACAAGGAACAGAGAAGAATGAAACATTTCAGCTGGTTATGCACCAAAGTTAGAGGTTTGTGTTGGTTAATAAAAAAAAAAAAAAAAAAGGAAGAAAAAGAGAAAACAGAAATTCCTACAGGATGAAAATTAGCATTCCTACTTGAAATCTAATGCAATTCTTTACATCAGAAAAAGTCCATGATGATGATCTGCTCAGAAAGGACAAAACAAAGAAGATAAAATTGAGATAAGCTGTATTAGCAGCATTTTGTGTTCCCTATCTTAGAACTGCTATTAAATCAACTTTTTGACAGCCTGCAAACCAAATATACTAAGCTAATCATCAGGATACTTTCTGCAATAAATTAAAGCTATTATTTCCAATTTGAAGTTACAGAATAGGCTTTGCACAAACTGATTCTAGAAGTTATAAACTTTATCTTCTAGCAGAAAGATATTGAGTCAACCACGGCATACTTCTATTCTAGACTTCATTATGATGGATAATTGTTAATTAGCAGACTGAATACTAGAGGCTCTTTAGGTGATCATTGCTAAATTACATATAATGTGAGCAAGCAAAGGTTAGTCCCAATGAATAGTACATATAATTGGTGCTTCACAAGGTCTAATTTTACCTTATGGAAAGTGTGCAAAATCAGGTGGGAGAAAAGCTGCAGCAGAAAATATGAACAAAGATCAGAAATTCTTGAAGATTTTTGGTTTTTTAAATTTCTTTTTCTACTGCAGCAGAATCTATAATTCTAGCATCAAGGAAGGTAGTTTTGGCAAAACCCCCGTTCTGGATCAGTGGTAAACTGAGAGCAACTAGCTATAATACCTGGAAAAACTAGAAATAGCAATTGCTACAGATTTTACACAGGCAAGCAAACTGCTTGGAGAAACAAAGGACACTGCAGAATAGTCCTTGGCTTGCAGGCAAGAAGAAATAAGAGGAGTCTTCTAAAGCATAAGGCATTGATGAGGCGTTACCAGTGGCTTAACCTCATTAATGGGTGGAGATAGTAAATAGAGACATTAATAACAGCTGGTAATGATGCAGAAGGCATGAAGTGTTCATCCAGTGGGATGCACTCCTACAATCCCCACGCCCCCTGTGACAGAAATGGACCAGGGCTGCCTTCTGGGCAGTCATGGGGGCCAAGGTGCTTTTCTGAGGCCTCACAGACTCTGAATGAGAGGAGAAATACCTAGAAGGGGTTGAAGGATATGTTGTTAACTGTAGTAATACACATTTCTAGGAGGCTGTAAATGTTTTTTCCATTGGAGAGGGTGTATTTTTGAAAGACTAGACTTATCAGGCTTGGCTGGATGAGCAGTGAACACACAGAATCTATCCTGCCTGACATCTCCGAGGAAGAACTCCACATACAGCTACTTAACCAAGCAATGTGACCCCCACGGCTTCTCTATAGGATGATTTTACCCTCTCATCTCTATTCTGTTGGCCTTCACAGTACACTCAGTGGTTGGAAATTGAAATATGGCATCCACTAAAGAAGTTGCTTCAGATATTTACGTGACAGGGCACCATTTGCTAATGCTCCTTTTAGGCTTTTGCCCTGGGGAAAATAAAGATTGCTTGATTATAGTCACGCAAGACGATAGATCTGGTTCCCAGGTTCATGTCTGTGATATTATCTGCTTGAGCACTTGCCGATTCAGGCTCCTTTCTGCCTGGGATATTGACTGTCTCCTCAGCCAATTGGCCTTTGTGTTTCAGGTTGATGCAAAAGGTCTTTATTGACAGGGGGAAAAAAAAAAAAAGTGCCTAATGCAGGAACTTTATTGCTATTTTGCTGGGACTGGAGCTGTTGAACCCTGCCTGTGTCTGCCAAAGACTGAGCTCTTGGATCTCCTGACATTATCAACACAAGGTGGCAATTTGGGTCTTTCTGCAGTTAAATTTATATTTGCCTTGAGACCTGCCACTTCCAAAACTTTACAGTCCTCATCTGACCATATTTATTTCCTGTTAAATATTTCAAATGCTCTCCTCTGTGGTCTTTATCCTTGGAAGAAAAAATATAAGGATTTCTTACATATTTAGCATATTTATCTTCTGGTTGGCTGTTACCAAGGGCATGTATCTCCTGTGCTCCACATACCTGTGACCTCTTGGCTTCACCAGCCAGTATAGAAGAAAGTCAGGAGAAAACAAAACAAGCCTCCAAAGCTGGAGGCAATACTCACACTTCTTTCCTAAGGAGCTCAATTTTCAGATTCTTCTCTTAGCCATACCTGGACAAATGCATTGACCTTGATTAACTTCAGCAAGGCTGTGCTGAGGTAACTGTACCTAAACGACTTTGTTGGGCTCGAGGCATGTGGCAGCATACGCTGCACTGCTCACACACATAACCTGACCCACGAGCAAACCTCTCTGCAGAATCCTACAGTGTATTCTTAGTAACCATAATAATATTTTGGCTGATATCACATATTCATTCTTGCACAGAATTATTGCTTCACCTGTTTTTCCTTTTGTTAGAATATCTATATTCTCACATTTTTTTCCTCACTGTATGGACAAACACTGGGAATCTGGTTTCTTCACCTATTTTTTTTCCTGAAATTTGATAATTAACCAATGATTTTAAGATCCTGCCTGCTTTATGAATTAGTTCTCTGTGCTGACAGGAGTATTACAGATGAGGGATTTCCATCACTAAAACATCACAGAATGAGCACAGCAGCATGTGGAGTCTCTGAATTATCACTGCCAGGTCTCCCATGTGCACCACAGAGAAAGCAGTCAAGTCACAAGAAAGGGTGTGTTTTCAGTAATGTTCACACAAAGCTGAATATTTGGGTCAGTCTGGTCTTCTAGAGAGATGTGACTATGTCAGAATATAATGTTTCAGTGGTTTTGCAAAAAAAAATAAAAAAACCCAAAACAAAAAAACAAGCCAAAACCAACCACTGCAGTTTATCTCACATGACTTCAGAACCAGAGCCAGGGGAAATCAAGCACCACCCTTCCATCAGAAGGTCCAGAAGGATGGCCTGTGATTTTCTTTTTCCCTAGCTGGATAACACATTCGAATAAACAAACTAGAAAAGAACTAACAAAACAATTTTTTTAAATATTCTGTTTCAGAAGACAAAAAAAATTCAGTTCTGAGGCAGTTCAAGATTAAATTGTGTCTGCATATGGTGTCACAGGGTTTCACCTCTGGGACAGGTTGCTGAAGTGCTTGGCAGTAAAGATCTCCATCAGTGTGGATTTCCCCTGGTGCCCTCCCTTTCGAAGGTACTACACCCACTTTCTCCCACTGACTGTTCAGTAAAGATGATGAGCCCCTTCACATCTTTTAATCCTGAGGAAACTCACCAGGCTCTCCAGTGCAGTTCACATTATCTGATGCCAGCAGTATAATACAGTCATTTTTATAGCTCACATAACAATATAAAATGAAACAAACCAAAAATCCAAGTACATTTCTGCTTGTGCAAGCAAATTCAGCCAAAAGACTTAAAACAGCTTAATGAAATAAAATGGTTTCTGACTTTCATCCATCTGTGTTTAAAACCCATATAAAATACATGAGGAAGGAAATTAACAGAAAGGATATGAATGTACCAAAATTTTAATTGCTGCTCTTCTGATTGGATGGAAAGGGCTAAGTATATACAAGGCAGGAGTGGCACTAAATCGAAAGATTGTCTTCCCTTTGTTCAGTACTATAAATGTCTGGAAAACAAAATGAAAATGAGAACATTCAGTATTTGCATTTATACTCAGCTTTTCCCAGCCCACAAACCATTTGGAAATTCCTGCCATCATCCCATATTTTTCCCCTACCCTCCCAAGAACCCCAAATTCCTTTTCACTCAGTGAAATGTTTTGACCAAGACCTTCCCTAAAGAGCCATTGTCTGTCCTGTTCTAATATCCCAGATATTTTTAGTTCCTTCAACTCTTGCAGGGTTCTGTGCATCACCTCCATCAGGGGCTGGGAAGAGAATGGAATCACCTTTAAAAATAAAAATTACCTGGAGACTAAAATGTGATGGGGGAACTTATGTGATGCTTTTCTTCCTGGGTGCTGGAGATCTTATTGTGTTGTTACTCTGCCTTCTCTACTTTGAGCACTTTGTTGCTCTCACTGTGTTTTGTTTCCCCAAGAGAAGGTGCACGAGGCACAGCTCCACAGCAGCATCTGACCCTGACATTGAGGCACTCCCATTGTACTCAGATTAATACAGGCAGAAGAAAACAATGCTGTAAGTTACCTTGAATTCAAAGAAAAGGTGAATTGGATGCTTACTCAATTTGCAGAGCTCTGAAGATGCCCCACCAAGCACAGAAGAACCAATATTCACTCAGAGACAGAATCAGGGCACCCAATATATAAAATCTAAGCAACTCACACACCTTCAGTCTAAAAACTTCATGACACTTCATGACAAAATTGCAAATCTATATCCTGCTGCTTGTGCCTGGGGACAGCAGGTAAACTAAAAGGTAAATTAAAAGGTAAATTAATTCTGGCCCTTCCAGGTAAGTAATCTATTTGTCTTTATCCATTTAACTTTTATTCTGTAGCTCTATCACCTGCCTCTACACTGTTTTAACAGAAGTAGCATTATGGCCAACATTGTTTACAGGAAACAGCATAGCCCAAAATCAGGAACATCAGTACCTGAAAGAACTGGAAGCTGCCTAAAAATACACAGTGCTTCCAAGCTTTATTTCGTTCTCCATTTTGCAATATGTTTGGAAAGGGGAACAAACTGTAGTAAGCAACCACCCCAGCTCAGCTGTCAAGAGAGAAGCTGTTTGCACTGTTGTGGCTTTGGTCCAGCCTACACGTGATCCTTCATCAGGTGATGCTCTCTTTGGGACAAAGTTTACCCTTCTCCAAAGTGCCAGCACTGCACACACTACTGACACATCTCCCTCTGTTTTGGTCATCCTAAATGGAATTGAACTATTCTTTGTCAGGAGCAGAAACGCTGCTCTCCAGGAATGGTTGTGGAGGTGCCTCCTGCTCTTGTGCAGAGTGCTTGCACAGGGCCCAAGTCACCCAGAAGCCCTTAACATTAAGGGGCTTAAGTGATAAACAACAGACCTGTGAATAGTCACAGCTCATGCAGAAGGCAAGATAGGGCAGATAAAAACCTCTGGCTTAATTTAACTCAGCTTACTTCTCTGCTCTTTTCAGATATTGTATATTCATACTCAGGGTTATCTGAAAACACACAAGTTTTAATTACGCTTCTTATCACTCTTTGCCCTCCTGCTTAGACATTTTCTGGGAGCTCTGCTCATGCCAAAACTCCGATCCTTAATCTGGAAAAGAAATGTTTTTACTGGCTGTAGAAGGATAAAAACCAGAGCACCCAAAGCAGAGACAGTGGTTATGCTTGAGCAGAAGCAAAAGAGCTGGACGATCAGCTGGAGCTCACCTTGCGATCATTGTAGAAAGGGTCGATATCCTCCAAGGGCTCCCCAATGAGCTCTGGGGAAACAGTCCCATAGATATCGGGCAGCTTCTTGCAGGCTTGCAAATCAAACTGAGGCTGAGGCTTCTCCTCCTCTCCCAGCTGCTCTCTGTATTCCTGCTTCGCATTCCGTGCAAGCTTCTCCGCGATCCGTTTCTCAATAGCAGCCAAGGACTCAGGCGTGAACCGGTGGAAGCTGTTAGTACCCGGTGGTAACAAGAAGTCAGCCATCTTTTCATCCTGCTTTGTCTTTACTGGTCTTTACTCCTAGTAGTGGAAACAGCTGAAATAAAATTACCAGAAGTTAGCGGCAGGGGAAAAAGCAAAAAGAGCAAAGATATCAGAATGAAAAAAAAAAAAAAAAGAACCACAAGCCCAAATAACTTGTGGGTTATCTATTATCAGGAAACTCTTCATCAGTTTTTATGTGGTTAACAGAATATCAAGGAAAACAAGAATGACTGAAACTGTAATTTCCGTAAGGAATCACACATCATCAGAGCTAAAACAACTTTGTAGACAGGCTGTGGAATATTCTTCTGTTTTTCAGTCATTCAGGACCCTAAATGCAAACTAAGGAGTAACTCAGATTCATACAAGCTTAAGTTTCATCGAAAGCTACGGAGATCTGGATTCCTAACTCATTTTTGAAAATGCAGCTCTGGGACTGGATGAACAATGTGCCTAAGATGACTGCAGGGCAGATTTAAATCAGCCAATCTCTGGTCATATGATGCAACATCTAAAAATGCCCCAGCTGTTCTATTCCAAATTTAAAGAGTGAAGGGTCAAGTTTAGATTCTTGAATCCCATAGAAATTCTTCATAATCTCTGTCTTAAGCTTCTGAAATGTAATTTTCGTTTTCCTTTGGGGTAGGAAATACCATCTTCAAGATATCTGTCAAGACTTTTGAACATTTTCTTTTCCTCCACACCCTGCAATCTGAAGGATGTTGGAAGCCAAAATGTGCCTGAAAAAGCCCTGGAACCTTCATGAGAGCATGCTAAGCTTCCAAGATGCTGAATAGCCACTGCTGCCAGTTCATCACATCTGAAAACCAGGCTCCTTCCATCCAATACCAGTTTGAACATCTAGGTGCATCCTTGTGGGTCCCTTCCAATGCAGGATATTCTTTGATTCTATGATTTTAACCCAAATCTCTGAAGTTTGACCATCTTGGCCTGATGGTGCTTTTCTGTTAAAACTTCCAGTCTCCACCTGAATAAAAACAAGTGAGAATTGCCACATCTCTTCAACTTACATGAATAAAGCCAAGCGTGAAAAGCACAGCCGAACAAAAAGCCTTCTTGTATCTGCACTAAACAACATGGATAGCTGTGAAAATTAATGTGAAACTACTGTTTGAAAAAGGATGAAGCTTATCCCTGTTCTAGCAGTCTGCACAAATCCATCCAAGTTCACTGAAGCCGTATTTTGCAATTTAATACTGACTTTAGAGGCATGTTTTTCCAGCAAGAGAACCCCTTACTATGCAACAATTAAAACTCATTTCACAGAAGAAAAACAGACCTTGTTTTTTTGCCACCACCAGACCATTCATACTAAACCAGAATAAACACTGGTGACAAACAAAATAGTAGATTTTGAGGTGGGCTACCCTATTGCATTCGGCAACGTGTGCAGGATCCAATTCTTTGTTCAGCCACAATTGTTGTTTTCTGCTTTCAGATGGTATTTATCTATTTACAATGGATAGTTCCAGATAGTTTGTGTCTATTAGGCTCTGTGATGACAACATTTTTGTTAGCAAACAAGACTTTAACTGGACTCTGCATGACAAATAGCATATTTATTGACTCAATTTATTTGAGTAAAGTACTCTTTCAAATAACTACTGTTTTTCCTATTCTGACTTCATTTTAAAATGAATTCATTAAATTGCCATTGATCACAGTCTATCATACAGGAATGATTTACTGAAGCTTGTACATTACACTCAGCATTACTGCTGCTTTGAGCAAGCAGGGCTAAAATGAATTAGTCTTCCTGGAGTTTGACTATTCTGACATTCTTCTTTTGTTGGATTTATTCTCTTTATTCCTTTCCCCTCTCCCCTCCATGTCATTTGTTTTATCCCCTTCCTCCTGAAAAACAGGAAATTAGAAGCTTTCCCACAAATTGAGTTTCTAATGCTCAATGCTTTGTGACTCATCACCAGTGTGAGCAAATAGAATTTCGCTTTCTATAAATGACATCAGGTAGCCAGAGAATTCTCTGGGTTTTGTCCTTTCAATTTTTGTTTCTTCAAAATGAAACCTGTCTCAGTGCTGAAGGGGACAATGAAAATCAGAGGCTGATCATCGCTGCTGGAAGGGCACAAACTGGGTCTCTAAACCAGTGAGGAGAACATTGTGGGCTGTTAGTTGAGGTCCGGATAATAGCGAGCTCTGTAAAGACAGTGAATGGGGAATGACTGTTTGGTTTTTCTCATAATACAAGAATGGAGAAACTTTGAATGAAATCACAGAGCAGCAGGTTTGAAACAACCACTGGAGCCACTTTCCACATGGTGCAGAGTCATCCTATGAAACTTGTTGGCTACAAATGGCAAGGACTCACAAAGTCACAAGACAAATAAAAGGGCGAAAGGTCCATAAATGGTTTTAAATTCAAAAATGCTGCCTCTGACTGAGAAAACCCCTCAGCTGCAGAACCTGGGTGGGTGCAAGACTCTTTCTGTTTGTTAATAATCCTGCAGGTGCTCCAGATACACATTGCACCAACTCCCTGCTTCCAGTGCCTCGGAGCATGGGATGGGTGTCTGCCTCCAACCTACACAGACACTCCTTTGCTGGAAAACTGGTGGCAGCCACCTCTGCAGCACATTCCTTACTTCCAAATTGAAGGCATGGCCATATAGTGTGAGGAGCACCAAGTACTTGCTCAGATGTCTGGGAATGAGTGGAATGTCTCTATTAATCACCATGGTTTTCATGGGTGTTTCTTGATCACAAAAAAATGAATATACAGTAAAATATTCATCATCCTTCTCAGACTTCGTGATAGACTTCTAAGAGAAGCCATTTTGGCAACAGAACTGGTCAAAAGTTTTGAAAAAAGAAAAAAGATAGGGGATGGAGAGGGAGATAAAGTAGCCAGAAAAAAAAAAAAAACACTAATCAAAATCAGACATTTTAATTATTTTTTTTCTAAAGGGAATTATATTTGCTTAAAGCTCTCTCTTATTAGAAAATTGAATCAAATTCAAGCTGGTGAAAAACAGATCTTTTCAATTTTATCTACAAATTCCAGAAAGGTAACAGCCTAGGAAGAACTGGGAAATCCTACACAAACTTCATTAGAGCTTTTTCCAGACTTGTATTCAATTTTTCTTAAAAGAAAATATATGTTTCAGCATCCTTACAACTGTAAATTGTTGACATGTTTCGTCTTCTTATTGTATATAAGCTAAAGTTTCAAATTTTAATAGAGATATATATATATATACTTAGCACAATTCTTTTTCAATTTCGTATGCTTTCAGGAAATGGACAAGATAATTTCATGGGTCCTTTCTATGTCTAATTTCTTTTAATCTATGAATTGCAAACATTTCTACAAATAGCCAGGGTTAGCCCAGATGTTTCTTAAAAGGGTAAGAAAGCACCACAACTTAAAAAGGGAAATCATCAATGACTGAATCAAAGAGCTGGAATGCCATTTCTTAAGAGATAATAGCTGTTGTGACTCACGTTTTTACAATATGAGCCTGGATTTTTCCATTCCTCACAGGCATATTTTTGAAGTACAAGGCTTCAAACGCATTGTTGCTGTGATATCACCATGCACAGAATGAAAATTTCCCTCTTGCTTTGTCAGTTGACATCGGTTCTTGCTGATAAAATGTACTGGTTATGTAAACAAAACGTGCATACGAAAATAAAGCCCCAAGATGCATACTTTCTTTGGCATGGCAAGAAGCGAGAGCAATACAAACAAATTAGCTATTTCTAGCACCTGTATTTATCCAGAAAGATAAATCTGTTTTTCCACTGCAGTTTTAACCTTACTGTCATAGGCTTCAGCCACTCCAGCTCAAAAGACATTTCAGGTTCTCGGAACACGATCCGCATGCCCTGCAAGCCTTTCTCTGACTCCCTGGGGTGGGGGACCATCACCCAAAAGGCCAGGTTAGTCAACAGGTTTCATGCAGGGGTGTAAATAGAGGTGAAGGGAGTCCAGCACACTGCCCTCCTGCTCTGGCATGGGTTTTGTGGGCTCAGACCACCATCCTAGAACCTGCCACCTCTTATCATGGCCCAGCATGCTGATGTGAGCCAGCAGAGAGGTCCCATTCCCCAGAAGCAACAGGAGAAGCAGAGAATGAGGTCCTTGCTATGCTCTACATATGGCTGGACACTGACTTCAGAGAAATCAGGGCTTCTTACCCCTCCATCTCCTGATTTCGCAACACCATATGTGGCCTGACATGGTATCAAGGACACATGTGCATATATTTCAAATACTTGGCAGTGGTACTAAAGGAACCAAACTTAAAAAAACAACATTGCGAAAGTGGTTAAAGGTTAGATACCATGAGACATGCTCATCTTGAGTAGGATTGTACTTATATAACACTATAGACTCCCATGATGTCAATCAAGAAGCTACTACTGACCATGGGCTGGGGAGAGGGATAATGAGGAGGAGGAGGAGGAGGAGGCCATGACAGCACACCTGTTTCCACTGCAATTCTGCTAGACAAAAATCTTACAAAGTAAGAATTAAGAGTCCTAAATTCTCCTTTTGTTTAAGACACCTGTGTGACTAAATAAAGATTTTGCAATCCTAACTGCCATAAACAAAACAGTCTTATGGATGAGTTTCTTTCCAATGTTTGAGACTACATAGAACACAGTCATCCACCCCCTTTCCCCATCCTTTTCCATATAATCTCTCTGGCATTTTCCTTTGACCTGCAGAGCACTGAAAAACATGAGAATAATAGGCAAAGGAAATAATAAAACCGAACAATGCCACATCTAATTTAATGTCACTGGCCTAGATTCACAAATTCATATGCATAAATTTACACACAAACACAAACATTTTATCATATTTAAAAAGACTACAAGTTGATATGGGATCACATGGAAGTTTTATTCCAGCTTCATAAAGAACTCTTGTTTTTAATAAAGATCAAATAAAGGTCCTTTACGTAAAGATCAAAAACCTAAAGGAGGCTAGATGACTTAGACACACTTAGTCATTTTACTGACAATAAACAAATAGCCTTTTGAGACCTAATTCACTTATATTTACCCCACAAATCACATTCCACAGCTAGCAGGTGTCATGGGAAATTCTCTTCTAACTGAAAAATTTCAGTGGCTGTTAGCACTGAAACTGTGAGGGCCTGTGTGTTCACATCAAAACAAGGGGCAACTGAACTATACAGTCATTGAAATTTTACACACACACACACACACACACACACACACACACACATGTTACTTCTACTTAAACTGATATCTGGTTTGTTTCTTTTTCCAACAAGCATAATTTTGTCAAGATCATAAACAGTGAATATTTTTGTAACACACATTCCTAACACATATAATCAGCCACATCTCTAGCTGCCATAAATCACACAGTTCTACCCATCCCAGGGAACTCACAGCTGTGGAAGTGATCTATTAGGACCAGGAATATTTGACTGGAAATGCTTTCTTTTAGAAGAGCACCTTCACACCAGAGTATGAACTCCAGAGAGTGTGTAATTGAAGTATTAAACTAATGACTTAGAAGGTAATCAAGCTTGCAGGGAGCTGGAAAACCTTGAGCTTTTTGCAACCTGTGAAGGCAATCTGCAAATGTGTCTTCAGCCAGACATATCTTGTTGGATGAGTTCAGAGCTGAAGGTTCAAAAAGGGGTGCTGGACAATCCAGTGCCTGGTGAGGACCAGTCAGGCTCCTGTGGTTGGTCTGCAGAGGAAAGCTTTTGTATTCCACACCAATGTCGTGGAACTGGCTGTGATGTTTAGCTCTTGAAGACCTCCTAGGCAAAGCACAGTGTTGATATCAGCCCAAACTGACTAAAGAGATGTGAGACAGAGCTCCTCTTGCTGCCCGTGTCACAAGACAAACTTGCAGGTTGATACGACATTGCATAACACATTTTCTAAAATGAGTCCTGTTGTTCACCATGGAGGCTGACCAGGGGCAGAAATAAATATTTAAGACAACTCATTGCATTCATATTGTTGTGAGAAAAACAAAACAAATCAAAACAGCACAAAATGTCCAAAGCAAAACCTCAGAGTCACCAATGCACAAGCCTTTCATCACAACCAGCTCTGCCTACGCAGTATCTTCTTTTAAATCCAGTTTAATGAGTTTTGCTGGCATCTTGCTCACCAGAATCATGGCATTCTGACATTACCAATGACTTATTGATAAAATAAAGTCTTCAGAAAGCTAACATGTGCTAAAAGGAAATGAATTCAGAAGATTTCATCCCGACACTGAAAGAGTATTTGGGGATGACAAATGTTATGCCAAGAATTAAATGCTGGCACTAAGTCTTCTCTTATGATAAAATATATATTTTTAGAGAGCTGAAAATATTCTCCTTTCTTTTCAGGTGTTTTTATTTCAAATTATGCTGCAAATAAATGACATAAATAAGCAAGAGGGAAGCAGCACATTATAGTTAACAATGCACATCTCTATATTTTGCTGATATATAATTCTCTGTACACAACAGCTTTTCATGTCTATTTTAATTAACCAGAAATCTGCCTCAGAGTTATTTTATTATAAACTACTCAGCCTTCAGATCCAGGGAAAGATTTCTTCTTTACTACTCTGAACTGAAATAGCTTGGAAAGAGCTACCAAGAAAGAGGAATGTTTTCAGCTCAGGATGCAGTCCCTAGCTTTTGAACAAGAAATAAGAAATCCACAGGAGAACTCCATGTTGTGCCAAATATAATGTACAGTGCTCACACCATTAGGTGCTTTGAATGCTCACATGAATAAAATATATCAAATCTGGTCCATTTTATTCACAGAGTGTTTTGTAAAGACATAAAGACGGATATAGGAAGTTGTAAAACAGCCATTAAAATGTATTTTGAAGCCATTATGGGATAGTTATGCCAGAGAAATAAGGCAGCTTTAGGCTGGCCAGTAAACTTTTGGCTGCATGCTTCTAAAGGAGAAGGAGCCACGTCTGGAAAGCTGTCTGATGTATTACCACAAAGTTATAGGTAAGGGTTCCCTGATCTCCTCCCATCTAAGTTATGGAGACACATTTCATCAGCAGAAAATCAACAGACTTATAAAAATCAATCATCAGAACTGACATGTTTGCATTAGAAAAGATGGATGAAACTCTATAAGCAAAGCCAGGGCCTCTTTCACAATTGTAGCATTGAACTGAGACAAACATGACATAACAACTGAACTTCATTTTTAATAGTGAATGGAGCAATATGGGTTTTCTTTCTTTCAAGTGACAGGAACAAAAAGAGTCTGAGGTGAAGGGTCAAGAAAAAATTGGATGTGAAAGGCTGGGAGAGAGACAGACCCAAATCATACAAAGTTAAGCTGTGGGAGGTGGCAGATCCCCCTCCTGCATCCAACTGATATGCAGCAATACAGCAGGTCCTGCCAAGTCTGCAAAATCAGGAGCACTTTGCCCCACAACCACCATCCTTCACTTAACTCCACCCTATCCGCACACCTACGATACACCCAGCTCCCCATCCTGCTCCATCTCTATTCTTTTCCTATTCATTAGCCAAGAAAATTATCTCATCCTCCCACCTCCTTTATTCCAAGTCAACATAACCTTTCCACAAACCTGTCCTTGTCCACAGCAATAATTCTCAAATGACATTCACACCAGTTGTATGAGATTTTGGCACTACTACTTCATTCTCCAATTTGTTCCACGCAGGGTCTGTTTGTTTATGGTTTTGGATAGTGTTTGGTGCTAACAGAGTCTCAGCTGATAACAGGCATTTTCACTGCTTTAATAAAAATGCAATAAAATACACAGGAGAAAAAATTAAAAGGTACAGATACACAAGTGCACTGGAAAAATTATCTTTCCTGGTAATGGAAATAGAGACTCAAGAAGAACAACAGGGATCCTATCAGGGAGTAGCTGGTTGCTGCTTGCAGCAATATATTGAAGATTTGATTCATTATTTAGTGCACTGTAAATTTGACAATACTATTTGGATAAAGCTAGTGGCTCTTCCACTCTGATGGAAGAGATTTCACCCTCCCCCGAGAGACAGAGAGAGATTATTGCTGTCCAGAGGAGAGATATTCTGCCTGTTTGCAATTGAAAACTGCCTGGGTTTGTTTGCCATGTTTAGGAATCTGAGTTAAGAGCTTACATGGGTTCTGGGGGTGCAATCCTCAGCTCTTGTCACTCAAGGGGAGTATTTTGTGTGACTGCAATAGGCAGTGGGTCAGACCCCTGGCGTCAGAGAGACAGAATTATTAGATTTCTGTCATTCCTTTCAAAGAAGTTTACTTCAGCGACTCAGTGTAGCTTCATGGAAAAGATGCAATGGATGCTGGTGCCGACTGACAGCAATTTGATTTGAATTACATAATGCTTAAACCACTATGTAAATGAGGCTGACAGAAGCATGGAAGCAGAGAAGCCAGGGATTTTGCATTGTTTTTTAAAAAAATATATAGTAGCCTTTAATGTTATGGCCAAGATTGCTGCCTTCTAGCTACTACATTTTGGTGGTAGGTTGGCTGAATTAAACTTTATTTCTCCTAACAATAACTAAAACCTAAAGTGCATCTGAGCAAATGATGAGGAGCATTTAAAGAGTGGTGAACATGGATGATTTTAGAGGTATGTGAGTCACATTACCAGGAGTGGTTTTGGCTATGTCCCACTGATGTCAATGAGACTCAAAAGCTTCTGAGAACCCTGTGGCAATCCTGAACATTCCTCCCATTCTTCCCTGTATAATTTCTTCATCTCTTTACATGGAAGAATTTTTCAGAGTAAATAACTCATTGCACAAACAATTCTATTCCAAAAGTCATGACATTTTCTGTTAATTAGCAATAATATAATCATCCAAATAAAACTGCTGGGGACATTGCATTTACTAACAAGTTACATCCAAATATGCATTTATGTGTCAACGGTGCATGCTTGAGTGGTTGGTAATACTCAATTGGGCCTGAGGCACAATGTACTGGCATCATACAATAGAGGCTTAGTATTGCAGACCCTGCTGTGGCTTTTTGCTTAATTTAGCTTATGGAACCAAACAGTCAATGGGTAAACCAGAAAATAATACATCAATTGGCCTGTGAAAGGGAAATATCTGATGATGGTATCAGTGCAGGATGGTTCCTAAGTGAGAAATGCCCTAGCTACACAATTTGGCAATTTGTTTGCACTTCCTGAAATAACAAAACAAAAACAAAAACTGTATCCCTAAAAATAACTTTATCATTA
The DNA here is from genome assembly GCA_035583155.1 of Acropternis orthonyx. NCBI lineage: Eukaryota > Metazoa > Chordata > Aves > Passeriformes > Rhinocryptidae > Acropternis > Acropternis orthonyx. The sequence goes on along the minus strand of JAWWEU010000081.1, from coordinate 4,716,289 downwards.
CCTGCTTGGTCCAGAAAGCCAACCACGTCCCAGGCTGAATGGTGAGAAGCACAACCAGCAGACTGAAGAAGGTGCTCAGCTCTTGTGAGACCCCTCCTGGAGAGCTGCATCCAGATCTGAGGCCCCCAGCATAAGAAGAACTTGGACCCGTTGGAGCAGGTCCAAAGGAGGGCCACAAAGATGATCACAGGGCTGGAGCATCTCTCTTAAAAATACAGGCTGAGAGAATCAGGGTTGTTTAGCCTGGAGAAGAGAATGCTCCTATAGACCTTACAGAACTTCCCAGTGCCTAATGGGGGCTACAGGAGAGCTGGGGAGGGACTCTTGACAACCACGTGTAGAGACAGAACAAGGGAGAATGGCTTTAAACTAAAAAAGAGTAAATTTAGATTAGATATTAAGAAGAAATTCTTTACTGTGAGAGTGGCGAGGCCCTGGCACAGGTTGCCCAGAGAAGCTGCTGATACCTCACCCCAAGAAGTGTTCAAGGCCAGGTTGGATGGGGTTGTGATCAACCTGCTCTATCTGCAGGTGTCCCTGCCCATGGCAGGGGATTAGAACAAGATGATCTGTAAGGTCTTTTTCAACCCAAAACATTCTACAGTATGATTCTGTGATTACTAATAGTAGTGATAAACAGCAATTCCACTGAGATAATCCAATATCTTGACTCTAATCTCCTCCTATATATAAGAATACTGGGACTAAGAAGCCCCAAATCACATTATGTCTATGAGGTATAATAGCACCTACTCTGACAGGGTTCTAAAATGATGCAGAAATTACTGTACTGCTTGAACATTCAGATTTCCCCTCATCCTCCTTCCCCTTTTTCAAGACAGATGCAAATAAAAATAAGAATTTGACAAAGCAATGGAGGATTTTGGTCAGAAGTCTGAATTTTAATGTGTCATGAACAAGGCTAATTATTCAAGTACTGCCTGCTCCTCTATACATTCACCTGTATTTTTATCCATCCTACAGTGTAGTTCCTCAGCTTAGATTGGTCAAATAATGTATTCTAGAAATTTTTGGCCACAAAAATATGTGTATTGGATATGAAACTCTTGTGAAATAGCCTCATACTCAGAACAGAATGAATCAACTAAAATCTAGCTTCTCTGATGCATTGGAACAGATTAGACCAAAGAAATGCAGGATGTTAGACATTCAGGGAGAAGTAGACAGTGCTAGGACATGAGTCATCTCTCCTGCTCTCAATGTCTACTTCAGTGAGACAAGCTATGCTTTAGACCCTAGCAAAGCTCCTGATGATGCAATTTGTTTATTAGGACTCCAAAATTTGGGTGTTGATATGTACCTGTAGGTGCCTGTGAAATGTGTGTCTCCACTTGTATGTCTGCTTTTCCCTGACAGAGCAGGGGTATCTGGACTGAAATATGCCCTCCCCATCCCCCCAAATTCAAACCATTATGGAATATGATGCAAAGCATGTGATGTGCATTAGTTTTACTTCTGCTTGCCTCTTCTCAAAAATAGAGACCAGCTGCCTCTAACCACATGGTGGTAAAGGAATGGACCATAGGGCTGTTCAGCGTGTGGCAAACTCTTAACACTTCTACAACAGCCTTCCAGTGCACACAATTACTTTAGGACATGAAGTATAGATCTTCAATTTCAACAAACGGCATACATTTAATTAGTCAATGACAACCACATTGTTCCCAGAAACACGGTCACCCAGGTTATCCTGATACTCTCAGGCTCACCGGGGACTCACAAATCTAGAAAATTTTTGCTGTCTTATGGGTTTTTTTCTACAAATTAAATGGATGTTTCAGATCTGGATTGTGCAGTTAATTGGGCAAAAGTTGTTTTGAGCTAGTATTTTTGAAAGTAGAAATACGGGGTAGTGGCATCCATGACTCCTAAGGGATCACAAGAAAACAATCCAAAAAAACAGCTGAAAGTGCACATCTGTCCTAGTTCACAACCACTTCCTACTCCAGTTTTGGGCTTGTCTTGCGAAGTGTATAGTGATTTTAAAAGCACAACAAGTGGGATGGCACAGATTCTCTCTTCCCAGACAAGTATTTAGCCAGGCTCCAAAATATGCTTCCGTGTATCTACTTTCCTTCCAAATATATTCCCAGAGCTGCTAACTCCAGTAAAGCTGTCTGGGATCCCACCTCTCTCCTGCCTATCTCTACTGCCAGACAGAGCAGAAAGAAATGACGTGAGGGAAAGAAAAGAGGCAGTTTGGATGGCATTTCACAGATTCCCCTTGCCCATGTTTCCAGGATATATTTCACACTCTCCAAGGGCCTATTAACCACCCTTTATCTAGGATTGTCGTGTACTAGATCCCCTTTACCTAATAACTATCTATGGTGGGTTAATCCAACCTGAGAGGATGGAGCTAAAGAGCAGCTTGGGGTGCACCTGGGAGCCAGACAAGGTTAATCCACCACACCACCCTTTGTGGAAATTGTGCCTCTCACTTGACCTCCAAGTCAGTGAGTTGCAAAGAAGTTAAAGAAGATGTCTTGGAAGATATGCTCACAGCAGTCCAGATTAGAGCTTTGTACTGATGCCTTGGGCTTCAGCCTGACTTACAATCTTAGAATCATTTAAACTGGAAAAGGTCTCTCAAAATCATCAAGTCTGACTTCTACCTCACCTTTCCATCCCCAAAAGGGGTGGAGCTGACAAGGAGAGCTGTGTAAAATGCCATCACAAAGCACACAAGAGCCTGCAAGCCAGCCCTTAGGCCCAAGCAAGAAGAACATATAACTTGAAAGATTGGACCATTAAAAGCATTACTGACCCTTTCAATTCTTACAATTTATAATACTCCCAGATGAATCGAAATTAAATTGAATGTTCACATTATGAAAGTAATGGGAAATCCCAGTTCACATGCTTAATATTCAGTCTCACAGTGCCTAAAAAGAAGAAGAGTTCTGCTGATTTCTCTTAACTCCCTTCTCCTTTTACATACAAAGCAGGCACACATCTCAGTGCCTGGTCTACTTGTACCTGTTATTTAGGTAGGGCCTGGATAGCACAGACATCACCACCTCTGTCTTACCCAATGCACACCGTAATGATCCCAGGAGATGATGTTTTCAGTGTGCTTTCTGCTGGCTGGTGCAGATATCTAGCAGAGGTAAGGGCCTTCAAGCGTTTATGATGTGACTAGTGATGCCACCAGCACTGCCCAGCTCGTGTCTCACTCATCACTTCTTCCTCCCTGCTCTGGCAAACACAGTCTGGGTTCACCTTCACAAAACCACCTCCAAACTCAGGGCCAGGACTGTTCACCACACTGACCCCCACTGCTCCTGCTTGTTCTCACGCCTCCATCTTCATTTGGAGGTTCTGACTTAAACCAGCTCTACCACAAACCAAATAGAAATGTTTTACTGCGCATGTCTAAAAATAGAATTGCAATCATCTACGCTTCCATTGCTTTAAAACTAAACATACCAAGAGATTATTCTTCCGTGAGGTTTAGCACACGAGATGTCTTATGTTTTAAAGTTTAGTCATTTCACAGCTATTTCTGAGCAGAATTTCTTATGGATTAACTTTATAAAGAAGCACAGTGGGCTTGGGGATCAGAACTCCTTTTGGTGTAAATAGTCCAAATAACTGCAGTCCAAGACAGTTTTCAGCTGTTTTTGTAATATTGTTTGCTGTGTTCACAGATAATGTGCAGTGTGAACAGATAATGGTTATAGTTCTGTTTCAGATAAATCTTCCAAGTAACAGTTAAGACTCTGATGACTGAATAAGGAGAGAGAAAAACAATATATAATTCTCTGGGGCTTTTTATTTTTTTAGTTTCCACATTAGACATTTCTTTGAGTGCAATTGATTTTGTAGTTTCCTCTGTAGTTTCCAATTAATCATCCTCCTTCTTTGTGAGGATGTTTTACACAAAAACAGGAGACAGGAAAACATTTTGGAATAGGGGAATATGCTTATAAAACCACAGCACTGGTATGGATATGCAGAAGTGCATGTTCTGTGTGAAACCACACTTTTGAGAGGAAGGGGGAGCAGCATTGCCTGTCATAGGGAACAGCTGACTGCAAATTTCCTATTGAAACTCTATTTCTATGGAAAAATGCTTTTCCAATAGAGAAGCATTTTAGTAAAGAGCATCTACTTTGAGTTACAAATTTCTTTCTGCAGCAAAGAAGCCTCCAAACTGAAAAGGGAACAGATTTATCAGATAAAATCACCATTTTTCACAGGGAGGAAAATATACTGTCTCTCCAAGAATGATGGGAAACAGGCCAGAAATCATCCTAATCACATCCCATTGCTGGTTCTCCCATTGGTTTGACATTCCTGTGTTTGTGTTTTAAAAATATATGAAAAAATTTGGAACTTTACACAGTCATTTTGAACCCAATTTAAAAATGAATTTTAAAATTACTTAATTTTGACCAAACACATTACATCTCTTTAAATGACAAAGGGAAAATGTGACAATACCTATTCAAAATGAGGAAAACATATTTTTCCTCTAGAAGTCAGCATTACAGTCTCATCCAAACATAAAACTTCTGACTGAAGACAAGGATTTTTTTGAGCTTTGAATGAGTAACAACAGAATTATTACAAAAATTAATAAAAGATGAGCAAGCTGCCACTTAAGCTATGGATTTCCCACTGCAACAGCTTCAAAACTTTCTTGAAACAAAACAAATTTAAAAAAAAAAAGAAAGAAGGCAGACGATAAGGCTCTAACTGATAGCACGAAAACATAAAGAACTTCGATTCAGATTAATAAATAATGATGGTGTGTTATCCAGGAAACAGCACAATGCCAAGTCTGTTTGATCTCAGACCAACTGTGGGGTAAAAGTATTCTGAAATGCTCTCCTGGGCTCACAGGGCAGTTGCATCTCGGCTCTGGGACTTTGATTATTTAAATGGGGCTTTTATTAAACACAGGAATTTTGTCCTAGAAGAAATTCTATACCTTATCACCTTCCTGAGGGCAAACTCCAGGTTTACTTTGCTTATTCAGGATCATAGGAGCAGGGAAGCTCTGTTACTGCCCTCCTACATCCTAAATTGAGATGGAAGCAATGGGAAAAGAAATGAGGGAGACTTGTGAGTCTTGTCTGCTGCATTTCAGGGCTGCCCTGATAAGCCAGGAAATCATATTCCCTGCAGTTTCCAAAGCCTCACCAAGAGCTGTGAACCCCCAGGAGCATCTCTTCTCCCTCATCACTGCACAGCGAGGAGCACAGCTCTCATTTCATGCCTGGGAGCACATGCCAGGCTGTTTTAGGTGAACAAGGGTGCTTAAAACTCAATGTCATAGCACAGGAAATGGACAACAGGACTATGGATGGACATACTTCCTTCATCACTCCCAGAGTGTCCCTGTGTCTGAAACAGCATGTGGCATGAGGATGCCTTCTGGACGAACCAGCAAGAAACTATCCCCTGACTCCAGCTGTTCCTATAATCTCCTCTGTTTCAGGCTGTGGCTCCAAGCCTGAGTCCAGCTCCTAAATAACATCCCAAGGCTCACAGATGAGTTCACCACAATCTGTTCTCAGATGGCAGAAAGTGCTGCCTTCTCCTGGGTCAGTCTGATACCACTCACCTTCTCTGCAAAGGAGAGTCTGTCATCTCTCAGGATAGCTTCTACATTTCATACCCAGCTCTTTGACAGGAACTTATCTCCCTGTCCTTCTCAAAACATCTAAACCCCCCCTAAGATTACAAACATGCACTGCCCTGGCAGGTTCTTCTGGACTTACTCATCTTTTTTCAGTATAGTCATCCCCTCCATGAAACACTCAACTGGACACATGGCCCTTTCCCTACCAAACAGGGCTTTGGGAGCCTGAGAGCTCAGCTGAGAAAAAAACCCCAAGCACTAATGCAGGAAGCATAAAGATATCTGAAAAATGCTCCAAAGCTTCAGATTCCAACAAACATATGAACTATAGCAACTGCCAAGAATTACGACTGCATGACATTACATCCAGCTCCTTGCTCTTATTAAAAAGTAGCATGGGTATCTGATGGGCAGATGGGCAGTACCACACAATCTGCTCTGCTCCACAATCTGTGTTTTAATGGATGCTCACAAAGCAAAAGTTTTCATCTTAAGGAAACACATGAACTCTGCAACCAGCTGCTGTTAAGGTTTGCTGGAGGAGGTGGACTGAAGTGAGGCATTTTGTAATTTCATTCAGTTTTTTGTATGCTCTGAAATGTGATGCCATCCAATTTTCCTCCTACACAGAATACAACGGACCCCAATCCCTAGTTTTAAATAGAGGAAGGTCATTTGCAAATTTTTCCTACATGGAAGTTAATAGTTTTGTAAAATGCTAAACTGATTAACTTTTTTTCCTGCTGAATACAAGAAGTGACAAAGGAAGATCCTTGGAAGAGTAGTAATATCACCAGGGGACTCTGTGCAAATCTTGAGAGACCATCTCTAGCAAGGTGGGGATTGTTTTACATTCATAATCCCTGATTTTACAAAGAGCCAGTTTATTCAGTTGGGATTGGGTGCAGTGTTCTCAAGATCTTTGCATGATCAGTAGCCCTCGACCTCAATGCTCACAGCTAATAACTGAGGGATAATGTTTTGGAGACTGTGTATGTTAAGCTGATTTAGTCAATCAAAAACTTTTGGCACTGTAAGCTGAAACTCTAAGCTGTAAAAAGAATATTCTGTGCCTTTTCAATATTTTTTCTGATCTACATTTCCTTAAATTTCCAAAGCTATATCTGCATTTCAGTGTGGGATAAGTGGGCAGAGGAAAACAGAAAGAATTGTAGGAAGGAAAACCTTGAGTGTGGCATCCTCTAGAAACACCATGAGCCTTATTATGCTGTGGGGTCCAAAATAAGGATGCACTGCCAATGTCAAATTTGCATTACCTTAATTTCACTTCTAGAAATGCACTTCAATCACATTCACTCTTACCCTGAGCAGCAGTGCTCTGAGTCTTTGCTGGGCACTGCACAGATTTTCCCCTTGCTTTTATAGGTGTTGTTCCTTGGTGCACTTCTTAACAGAAACAGAGCAGCATAATTTATTAAGAGGGATGGTATTTTGATCTGTGACCATCAGTAAGTCTGTGGCCTTCAGACCAAACACTATTATCAAGACATCCATTGAACTGGAAACAGCATTTGAGAAGAGACAGCTAACTCAGCGTTAATCAAGATCTTTCTGTTCTTCCAGTTTCTGAATATTTCTGATAGTACCAAAACTCTGGCAATTCAGGTGTTTCCCACACTGATTTATAAAGGTGGTCACGTAGACAGGTGTCCTGTGATACTGCACCACAAGGATTACACCTCAGATTGACAGTTAATAAAATCATTTCCAGGGGCACGAACAGGATTCAATATTTGCATGCAAAGATTCAAAAAACTATGTGAAGATCATCTAGTCACAAATTAATCTTGCACTACCGGCAACATAAATGAGACAAGGTACTGTATACCTTTGGAGACCAGTGTCCTGAACAAACCCATTAGTGGTCTAGTGAAATTTTCCAGTGTAACCAGTATGTTTGCAGCTCTGTCTGACCACAAACTGCTTAAGCCCCGTTGCAGTCCCACCTAAGGCCTTAGTTTAACCAGCATTTTTAACCTTTTAAATCTGGAGCTCAGACTGCAGTTGTGTTGGTCAGCTGTAAGAAGAGCATCCCCATCACTGTTCTGCACAAAGAAATTACAGGTCTGGCTCTTTCTGCCTTTCTTAATATTATTTATGCATCTGGTCTGGCAGCATCCATCATCTGGGTAGCCTTAGTTGGTGCCCCAGAGGGATGAAATAATAGCAATTTCAAAACTAGCCACAAAATGAACGGGAATAAGGAGTCTGTGGGGGAGAGCTACTCTCAGGAGTCTGTCAGAGTTAGGTTATATCAGGCAGTATCTCTTGTAGCACAGGAAAAAAAGTACACCACCACAAATTAGCAACAAAGCAAAACAGTGAATGTGAGCTTGTTCCAGCAGGGTGAGGGGGAGGAGCATTTGGTAGAACCTTGTGCAGAATATACATTGCCAGGGGATCAAGGCCTGGGTGGAGACATAAAGCACTTTGTAAGGGACCTCGCAGTCTTCAGGCATGAGCTGTGATGCACTCCTGGACCACACCACATGCACCCAAGTCTCCATAAACCAACCCAGCACAAGTAGGGACAGAAAGCATCTATTCTTAACCTCTGGAGAGCAAGCCACCAAAAGGCAGCAGCTCTGCAGTCCCCAGGAGGAGAGGGAACATCAGACTTCAGCTGGAAAGCTGCTTTGTGGCATCAGAGCTCTCTTCTGTCTGCAGTGGGGCAGTGGGTTTCCCTTCGGGTTCACAACTGATGTAATCAGGGTGAAGGCAGCTGGGTCACTCCTGGACAGCAGGGTCACAGATACTGACCCTTTCTAACACAGTGCTTTGTTACACACACCACATTAATTCTCTCCTCCCAGACTTTTCCAAGGAGGAACTTGGCTGAAGTTTTGCTGCATCATCAGAGGCTTTAGATTAACACAGACAACAAAGTAAATTACTAATCCTGAAGACTAGGCATGGTATCAAACGTTCCTTCACAATGTTAAGTGCCCAGCTGAGGGGGAAGGGCAGGGAAGGATTTCCAAGTGTGCACAAAATTTTTTGAGCTTCTAAATTGAAGTTCAGCTCTCAAAATTCCTGTTGCTATTTTTTGTTCATTGGCAGCAGCACCCAGAGGCCCCAGATAAATTTATTTTGCCACTAGGCACTGGACAAACACACTGTGGATTGACAAAGAGCAGTAAGGTGTGAAGTTATTTACCTATTCCGTCCAGCAGTATGAAGGGATCCCCTCTCTCCAAAGCTCTTCCCCATCATCCTCTGCCTCCCCATGCAGAAAGTGCCCCTGCACCATGAGTGGGGGTGAGACATGCTCAGAAGCCTGAAAGCCCAAACAAGCTCCAGGTGAAACCTTTTCCTTGGCAGGTGTGAACTTAATCTGGCATCCATCACCTCAAACAGCCCCATTGTCCCCCACCTCATCCAGATTCCTCCAAACAGAGTTCAAAGCACTGATTCTGAGCCATAAAACCTCTCCTCCCTGAGAATGCTCAGAAGCTACTAGAACCTCAGCCCTACAGGTGCAGGGGCACAAAGACAGTCTCTCCAGGCTGTCAACTGGAGCTCATTCCCCATCCTGCTCTGCAAAGCTGCACTGTGGGCCTGAGTAATGCTTTGAAGAGCTCAGGAACTGAGACAACAGGGATGCCACAGGAGCAGGAAGGGAGAGAGGGAGGAGCACTGTAGCCCAGCTGGCTCGCTAGATTTGTGTGTGTGGGTGGCAGGTTCACAAACAGCTATTCCTTTTATTTCTGGATTTCTGTGTCTGCTTGAAAAGCTGTAGCAGCTCTGATATAAAAACAGGAACACAGAAAATTGGGCTAGAAATGCCACAATAACCAGAACCCCAAATCTTAGCTTCATGCCTTTCCTTTGCATTTCAAAATCCTTATCCCAGAATGTGTCTGTCTTTAGCCTGAAATTAAACACCTTCACCAGGGTTTAACTATTTTCCTTCTAGCAACTGAGGTTGGCTACTGGCCCAGCACTCTTCTCTCAGATTAAAGGCTCCATTAAACCTCGCCCCTTTCCAGCACTCCTCCTGGATCATGGGATCACAATTAACAGAGTTTGCTCTGAAATGTGCAGAGATCAAAGGGTCATCAGCTCATTTCTAGAGACCAAGCACAGCACCTCATGGGCTTCACCACCTCCCAGAGTCTGTAAGTCTTGACTGGACTTGGCAGATTCTAGACTGCAAAATGTTGTCCATTGTGAAAGGTTCCAGTCAAGGATATATTTGGGAGAGATGGGCACAGCCTCTATTCTCTACCCAACTAAAATGCTTCCATACTCACACCTTGACTGAGGAGAAGTAGCACAGTATTCATGACCTGCTCAAGGATAAAAAATGAGCTACCTGTTGGCTTGTCCTCAACAAACACAGACTAGTCCTTGGGGCTTGTCTCCTGGCAGCTGAATCCTGTTTGAGCAAAGGACTGTTGAGATGTGGGTAACCTGGAGCCACTTCTCACACACAAAGATTTCAGCTGATGAGAGGAGGGGCCCAGTGGGAGGAGAGTGACATTCAGCATTGCAGGTGTAATGTAAATAAACAGCCAGAGGAAAGGAGAGCACTATTTCTGTTTGTGCTCTATCACTCCTTTGTAAATACTCAGAGCTTCCAGTATTAACTACCACAGACTGTGAAAAGAGCAGGATGTAGAGAACACATCACAGGAGTCCTTGCACTAGATTTTTTTTTTTTTTTACCTTTTTAGCCTAGCTTTCTGAGGAAAAAAGCTTATCTGGTGATGCTGTCTGTCTTTTAATCCCCTCTAATAACTTTTGAATCCATTGGCCAATTTCAACTACACTTGAGATGGAAGTAGGCATTTCAGACACACTAAACACCCACTCATCCTACAGAAATGGAGAACTAAGTAATATAAATCAGTGGTAGTTAATGTCCCCTCTGTAGTGTAGCTTCAACCCCGTATGCATTCTGAGAGGTGGCAGTCAGCATGTCAAACACTTTAGGGATGCAAACAAATCCTCAGTCCTAAATCCTGCATGCAGTGCCATTTTAGCCCCACAAGTGGTCAGGAAGAGGCTTTGGGCTTGGAAGAGTGAGTTAAAGATAAATGAGATAGAGTCATAGGAAACTATGCTGAATTAGATTTTCTAGTCTCAAAGCAACTGGAGCTTTATTTTTCCTCTTTTAGGACAATAATCTTAGAAAAGCAGAATCAGTGAGTCTGTGCATGGGATTAATATTGTGGCTTTCTCTCTTATCCCTTTCTGCCTTGAAATGGTAAAGTCTAAACATTAGCTCATGAAGAAAGAGGAGGAAACCAACATTGATAATGTGAATCAAATCCTTAAAGCAGGACCATGAAGAATAATGAGACCATGAAAGCCATTCAGCTCTCCATTTAGTTCAGGGTAAGTAACTTCATGCAAAGCCTCTGTCCAGGGCAGCAAAGCAGCAGTGAAAGACTCTCACAGGAGCCTGCTTGTTGGGCTGAAATCCTACTCTCCCGAGAGCAGCATATGGTACGCAAGAGCTGCAAAAGCTGCCTCTGAATTTACACGCACTTTTAGCTCTATTTCTCTGGCTACGTGAACAACATTGAGGATCTGAATGTAGAAACAGGACCTTGGTATCTTAATGAGAGGTTTTGTGCACACATGCACAATATGCTGAAAGCAAGTTTTAAGCCAGGAGCAGAAATATGCTCCGAAACCCATGTGCCCTTGCTAGAAATGGATGCAGACAAGCACGGGACTAACAGAACTTTTTCCCACATGGCAAGCGTAACATGTTTGAAAGCTCCCACACACAAAACAATTCCAGCTCAGCTGCTATATATCATGAGAAATGGCTGGTGTGCCCAGCACACTGGCAGACTGCCTGGCTACCAGCTGTGGTCCGATTTCTGACCCTGCTAAAAACAGAGGTCTGCCATTGGACTCAGTGCCACAAAAGCTGCAGAAAACAACGCCTGCCTTTGGATGTGCCTGTGAAACTGCGACCATGGCCAAGGAGATGAACGCAAGGCTGTGGGCAACACTTCAGGCAGCTGGGCTCTCCTCACTGTGGATAGCAATGACCTGGCATCCTGGAAGTCAGTAGGAAAACTCAGTATGAAAACTCAACCCTAGGTTCTGCCCGGAGGGTACGAGTTCAAAGGACTCCAAACTGGCCTGTGGCCAGACTGAGAGTGTTTAACTGGGTGCCTGTAAGATGCATTTCAAGCATTCCCATAAAAATGCCATTTCCATGTAAGTCCTACACAGGCAGGCATCCTCCACTCCTCTCCCAGTTAAGGAATGCAGCAATTATGCCCACAATGGGATATCATCTTCCTGCTCAACAGCCAAGTTGCTTTTCCATCAGTCAAGCTCTGGTTCTGGAGGCAGCTCACACCTCAAAATCAGTACCTGACAGGTGAACCAGAGCTGCTGGCTTTCAAAATTGGATGGAGAAGGTACACTTTAGGTATCAGGAAGGCCAAATTACACTTGGAATTTCTTTTTGTGGGTTGGTCATTGCAGATCTGAAGGCTCAGTCTCCATGATCTCTAGGAATCTCTTGTGTTCTATTCCTCTCCCCTGCCCACATGAGCATTCCCCAGGCAGCCTGTAGACTCTCTTCTAAAATATTAACCCATAACTATCAACCACCCTGTGATTTTCAAGGCCACATCTGCTGTACCCACCTCTGGGATTCAGGATTTACTGTCTGCACATCTTGTCCTGAAGGCAACCTCAAGGCTGCTGTCAGAAGGCAAGGTAATACAAACCTTTCCCCCCAGGATGGTTCATCTATTTGCTATTTTCTCATTACTGTCATTTCTGTATTCTTTTATCCTGTGAACAGTGCTGTTCAGGTCAAGATGCTGAGAAGAATCTGTGTTGCAAAGTCAAATACACCTTGGTTATTTAGTTCGACCATGAAAGTCAATGACACTCTATTTTGCAATCCATTCCTAGAAGGTGCAGATTGCTTGTCTCTCCTGGAACTGACAGGAACCTTGATGAAAGCCAGGTGATTTTACCTCCAATAAGATATGTGTCCAGCAGAGAACTGTCTTCGTGTGCTTTACACAAGAGTAATGTGGGCTTTCTTCTTCCTCATGTTATCTCTTCTGGCATGTATCCTCTGGGTCAGTTGCAACCTGGAGGATTATTTCTGTCTATATTGTAGAGAAGTGCCTTTCTTCTGTTTCAGGTATCTGGAAGATTGTAGATATCTTTATAAAATGCAGATCTCACCAAGTTCAATAGGTCTCTGGCACTGCAAAGTTGCATTATTGCAACACACTCAACTTGGGTCTAACTTTTAAGACTGTTTAATCAAGAATATAGTGAGGCAACCTGCCTTCTGAAAAACCATACCACTTGAGCACATTACATGTGGAATACACATACATCTTACTGCTAATTCGCTCCCATGCATCACTCAGCATGAAAGTCCTTAGCAACAAACTCCAAGAAAGATCTGAGGCACTGTTCTGATGCAGCTCTCAGTGATGGAGCTGAGCCGTGGCTGGAGGACAGATCCTGCCTCTGGAATTCAGACATACTGGGAAAAACATCTCACCTCAATCGCGGTTGAATTCAGAATAACATAAATAATGTCCTTCTATTCATTTGCAGCTGAATGCAGGTTTCTCCTTAGATTAATCTCTGAGCTGCCATTTGGGGTCTGAAGGCAGTGGTCCTGTGCCCTGCCCAGCCACAGAATAACGATTGGTCCTATCTTAACAACACCAAAGTAAACCTCAGCTGTAGAGTGGTAGTGTCTTTTAAGTCCTCCTAGCAAAGTTGTAGTTAACAATACTGCTTGAGGCTTGACTTAGCACTTGGGCTTGATCAACACCCAGTTCAGAGGAGGTGGGAAACACAGTGTGACCTCGATGCCATTTCACATTTTCCCCATTTTCCCTGCTCTCCAAGCAGCAGTGTATCCACACAGGTGGTAACTCGTGCCCAGCTTATGTGGCAACATGAGCTGCAGCTCCCGACACTCACTGGTTTATCGCTAATGCAACAAATAGCCTTGGGTGTGCAGTATTTGTTGTGACAAGCTGGAAGAGGTCCATGCATCAGATGATGAAGTTGTTCTTGTTGCTAGCAGGTGCAATTGCCTTTTCTGCTGAACTAGCAGCACACTTTCTTCCCCATTTGCTCTTAACTTTTTCTCTTCTTTGACTACTTTTTAAATATTTTACAGATGTTGTACACTCATGGCTAAGCTCTCCAACACATTTTTAGCAGTTCTGTCGAGTCTGCATTTTCAGAGTCTATATGGGGCTAGCATCAGGGTTAGAGCCACTCATGCCAACACACTTGGAATGCTCTCTTGTTCCTACAGCAGAGCCTTGACATGCACAGCAAACCCCATGCATAGTAAAAGCTCGGCTGGCCCCCAGGAGAGGTTCATTTTGAGGACTGGAGGAGAGCATAGACCTCAGCTGAAAAACTCAGCATCCCTGAAGACAAAAGATTTTTTGTGTTTCATCACCTAAGCAGCACATTCTAGCCATCCTACATCAGCAAAGCACATGGTGAGAGCACAGATGTTTTAAGTTCATACAGCACCAATGGAGAGACAGAGGCACCTCCAGGCAACATCTGGGGTCAAACAAGGGCACTGCCATATAAGCTGTGTTCTCTCTCTACACCTGATTAACCATCTAAGGCGTGCTCACACACAGTTTCTGAAAATCCTGAATCCAGTGCCCTCTCTCAGAGTAGGAGGTGCTACTGCTTGGAAGGAAGCAAAAGTAAAGTTATGGAAAATGTCCACCTAAGCAGAATTTGAGCCAAGAGTGGGAATGCTTTGGAAAAAAAAAATAAAGGAAGGTTGTGAAGACAGACATTCTGGAGAGCTATGGGTGAAAAAAATCTTTCACCAGGTCTCTGGGACTGAAAAGGACATGCTGGGGCTATCTGAGGATGCTTGGAGGTGGACCAAATATTTGCTTTCTAGTGTAGAGTGCAGGGACAACTCTTTGCTGTGCCATTTCTACAGAACTTTAGGCATGATATTTGCCCTCAGTTCTACCTCTGTAAAATAAGGAAAGCAGTGCTCCCTGAGGTGGAAGGATGCTGCCTAAATAAACACAAAAATGTTATTTTTTAAGGAGTTTTTTCGTTTGTTTAAGGTTTTTGTTTGCAGTTATCTCATTTTCTCTTCACTGAAATCCAGTTCCTTGATTTTCCAGCCCAGTTTGGCAGTGTCATCAAACGTCCAGATATCTCATTCAGGCAACTCAAGAGCACTCAAGGCAAACATCACTCTCAGAGTGATCTCCATCTCCCATTCTCAAGAAGACACAGGCTCTTCTCTGTGGAGTGATGGCCCTGTCTTCCAAAATTATGACTGCCTTTGCCTCAGCTGCTGCAGCCTTTCCTTTGGAGGTTATCTCAGGCCAGCCCAAGCTTCCTTGAGGCTGGTTGAACTGACAGTAACTGCAGAGCTGCCCAGCCCAACTGGATCAGTCTCTGAGAAGTTCTGCCTGACTCTCACTCCAGCCTTGTGATAAGTCTGTCCTGTGACTTCACCCATTCTCCCCTCCCACAGAAACAAGTGAAGTGTCACAGAAAATAAAATCCAGTGTTTGGAAAACCAAAGCCCTTCCCTTTAAAATTAACATTTAAAAATAACGGCAAGTAGCACGTATGAACTCCTCCTTTAACTTAAAGCTAAACACCAAAGCTTAAAGCTAAAACCCAACAATAAAATCACATTGTCATCCAAAGCTTTTACCTCCATGATTAAAAAATTTTTTGCCAAGTCCAACATAAAATTGCTACTTTGGTAACAAAGGAGAGATCAGGAGAGATCTTCAAATTTTCAAAATACAGACTAGGTCCATATGAGCTATTTAGGCAGAAGAGTCACTATTCACCAAAATGAGGTTTTCTCAATCTATATTTAAGCATCTCAGAAAGAAACAGTCCTTGCAGCCAAGATGTTGCCTGGATCATCATTCTATACATGGAGGGGTGGGGCGGGGGGGGGTGGTGTGAGGAAAAGGAAAAACTAGACCAAGTGTAAAATGCTGATAAATGTCAAGAAAACATGAAAAGCACAATAAAAACAGCACAAATTCACTTTAGTAATTTGAAGCTGTAGAATGGGGAATAAGTTCAAAACTATGAACACCAAAAACACAGGCAAAACAATTTATATTACTCAATATACCACTATGGTAAATGCTTATAGGGCTAAAAGGATAATATTAAGAGCCTTTATTTTGGCCATGAGAACAATTATAAGACAGGAGTGGTTCTGGCGGTGGGTCAGGATGAATGACAGCTCTTTCCCTCACCAGCACTCTCTGAATTTTCCTCCACTTTCCTCTGCCTCATTCTTCCTCTCCCTCCTGGAGTTTCAACACACTGAAGGAAGAATACAGGATGGAGTACAGCAGCTGTGGCTGCAAGACTCCTGGGTTCAGCAGGGCAGAGAAAGGTGAATCCCAAAACCCAGCCTTTGTCCATTCCTAACTTGGATGCTGTTGGGTTTCCTTTTAGCAGCAGTGGGGGATGACTCACTGCTCACCAGTGCTTGGACTGAAGTGCTCTGTGCACACACACAGAGTCCACAGCATAAAGAAACCAATGGCCCTGTGAGGTGATGGGGACCACGGGGGCATCCCACCGCCCATCCCCCAGTATTCTGCAGGATCCAGACCAGAGCAGAAGGTAAGGCATGCTGCTGGCCTAATTTCCCAATCCTCCCAGTTCACAGTGGTGTGATAAATGAGCTTTCCCAGTGCAGGGGTTGGTGTCACGCTGAGCACACCTTAGGTCATGCAGTGCAGAGCCCCATTAGAGATCCCTGGACCAGCTCCAAATGAGTAAAAGCATCCACAGCACATAATACAGCAGCACATAACGATAGTAGGTCAGGTCCTAGAAGCAATAAAACCACATTAGCAGCATGTAAAACTATGCTAAGTAGCCTCTCTGGTTGTGGCCTGAAAAAAAAAAAAAATAGCCTCCTCCAGTAGGTCTTTACTGCAACCACTTATGTGAGTGCCTGGGATTTGGTTGTTTGGTTTTTTTCTTTTTTTTTTTCTTTAAGTTCACAGCAAAACTCTTGGGGCATGGACTGCCCTTGGGCACAGTGGGATGCTGAGAGATGGTATGGATCCTTGACAGCTCATGCCATCAGCCACAGAGAGACACTGCTGCTCCTCAGCAGAGCTCCCTCGTGCTTGGTGTGTGACTACCTGCAAGGTGCATGGAGCAAGAGAACTTGGGCAGCTGGAAGAAGCGATGGCTCATTGAGGTTAAGGGCACTTCTTTGTCCAAGAGTATGGGAACCTGACTGCTGCCAAACTGAAGAAGCAGACACTTGAATCCAAGAGTAAGATTTAGAAAATCTCCATCTTAAAAATGCTCTATGTGCCCAATGAAGCCAGTGAAGCACAGCTTTCCCACCCAGCCACATTTATCATTATTATTATTTATCATTAATCTTAAGGCACACAATCAAGGTAGATGGTCCCTGCAACATGGTGCTTACAAAGAGCCTAAATTTTTTACACAGAATCCATTTGTCTTCCAAGGGACACCACCCAGCAGCTGACATTGGGATGAAAGTGAACGCAGCAGAGATTGAACTTTTGTTACACACTTTTCCAGCAAATAACTGATTAAAGCTTGCATTGCAAGCACAGCTATGCTCTAGGCTTATGAAAAATCTTCTCATTTGAAAGTCATTTTCCTCCCCTGCATCTGGGACAGTCAGCAGCATGAAGTAGAAAATATTAATAAATAAATATGCATCAGCCAGAGTTCATGTTCAGTCAAAGCCAGGAAGCCTTGTGTGTCTCACTAAGGGACCCCAGCTTCAGTGGGTTTGAAAGACTGAACTCTGATACTTTCAGCAAATTAAAGAAAATCGCACTGCTTTGCAGGGTTTCAACTGGGATTTGAGAAATTATCCTTCCTCCTCATAAAACCTGGTGTTCAGCTCATTGACCCAGGGCTATAGCTCACCTTCCAGCTTGGGCTTTCCCACAGATCAGACTTCTCCTGGAGCCCTGAGTGTTTCAGCCCAGCAAGACTGTGCTGAGGACACTGACTGACCCAATGATGTCGTTTTGTTGCAGTTTCCAGCTAAGGATGAACTCAGAGAGGAGCAGAAAGACAGCAGCTGTAGGATGATGACTCTCTTTTGGACTCTGGTAGCATTTTGCTAAGTCCTAGTTATGTGCAGGCTGTTAGCAGAAACATAAAAGAAGGTGGCATGATATCACAGCCACATTTCATGGGGGAAATAAAGTGTATTTGCAGTTGCCATCATGTGACCTGAGGTGGGAACAAGTATCAGATTTTTATGTATTTATGGCTGTCCTTTCGTAAAAGAAGTTCATCAAGGTTTGGTGATGTGAGGCAGATCTGTTTTACTGAGGCTTCCTGCAGAGAAAGGATGTCACCCTTAATGGATGTTGAGGTCTTTTCCCTGCTTTCCCAGCTCTCACCAAATACCTGCTTCATTGTCCTTCAAATCCCATGCTGCCCATGTAGTGCAGAGCCTGTACAGTCACTCTCCCTGGACACTGAAGGGCTCGGAAAAGTTTCTGCCTCTTACCCTTTGACAACCAAAATGTCTTGCATGGCACAAAGAAATGCTGCACACAGGACACAGTACACAATGCAAAATTATTTATAAAAAATTTTTTTTAAAAAATGAAAGGAAGTCAAGAATAACGTGTTACTCAGGTGCCTGTGATAGCGTAGTGAGGAAACTGTAGAGAGAGAAATTGCTGGCCTTTTTAAGAGCAAGAAGGAACTTTTCAAACACACAAGGAACAAAATGTATCCTCTAAGTACTGTCAGGCACAACAGAACAGAAAGGGCTGAAATGTTCAATACCTATTTCTGTTCTGTACTGGGGGAAAATCTATGCAATGGAGCAATAATATGCTGAGAATGACATTTCACATTTAAGAGGCACAAAATACACGGCTTTCTGTAGCTAGACTTTCGGTATCAACAAGCTCTGATAACTGAACCCAAGAGTTACTACAGACTTGGCCAGGATGTACTCTGAACATCAGTGTTGCTGTCCTAAGTAGAGGGACTCAGTAGTTAAAGCACCAGAAGAAACTCACAGTTGTGGCAGTATTTTCCATGGATAAGCAGAAGATCCAAGTGACTGTGGGCCTGGCTGCTTTCTGGGTGAAAGAGCAGAGTAGCTGATGCAGGGCTTGGTTAATCAGGGCACAGTGATGGAAATTGATGGGAACATTAGTCTTGTAGAGAATTTCAGTCCTGATGTCCAACACACAAGGGTTATCCTGATAAATTAGTAAGGTTTAGGGAAGTATCACTAAGGACAAATATGGGCTGGAAAACAGGCTCATAGTAAATGCTGCAGAGATCTCGATCATACCAAAGAAAATGGAAAGAGATTAATTAATCACTGTACCAACACCCTTGGACAAACACGGCTAAAACATTACTATTCATCTCCATATTACAGAATACTTTGCAGTCTGTCAGACTGATGTAGAAGAAGTCCAGTGGCCAAGAACTAGAACAAAAGAAATATAAATTAGGTGTAACATACACCATTTAAAGAAAATTATTTAACCATGGTTTACCAAAAACTAAAGGGTGGGAAATCCATCTCTCTCAATCCATTTTTTCTTGACAGTATATGCTGTAGCTGAAACATTACCAGTTATGAGGAGCCCTCTGCTATTCTGGAGACAGAGTAGATGATCACGGTTTTACTTTATGGTTTTATAATCTCTAAATTATGAGGTTGAGCCTAAATTTTCTAGCCTTTTTTTTTTTCCCCACTACAAAATGAAAGGAGAGGCACAAGCCAAAACTGTGTACTTGGGCTTCAAAACACCACACAACACGATGTGCATGGAGCTCTGTTATAAAATGCAATGGGAGGGAGGAGAAAGCTATCCAGATAAACAGATGCAACAGAGAAAAATAAACATTACTGCAAATCTGGACAGGCTCAGGGTCCCTTGCTGCAGAAAGATGGCTCAAATCTCTGCTCCCTTTCTCCTCCAGTGGCTGCCACAATTCAGCTGCCGACGGGCCGCGTTACAGACAGGCGAGTGTCACCCCACGACACCACCTAATTGGCACCCAGCCTTCCAGGGAGTGGGAGATAGTCAGCCTAAAAATAGGCTGTTCTGTGTTTTGGCTCTCCCCTCCCTCCATCCCCCCCGCCGAAGGCACAAGGCTGGCGGTCCAGGGAAAAACATCCAGAAAAACAGCAGCCTCAGTGCAGTGAGCAGGGAGGCGTTTCTGGAGAGGGAGAATCAGGATGGGGTGGTACCAGGGTGATGCTGAGCATAGCTCAGGGGGTCTCTGCCTGCCCTTCCACTTCTGGGAAAGAGTGATTTCCAGCACCTTTAGCACAGAAGATGTAGAATGAACCCCTGGACCCAGTGGGGACAGAGCAGAGCCACACAGACCATCCCTGCCCTCCAGGACGGTGCCCCCAGCCACGCCAATGCTGAGGCAAAGCAGCTGAGCTTGGCACTCACGGCAGCACCCTCAGCAGCTCCCTCGTTGTTCCCTTCCCAGAAACTCTCTGCAGACATCCCTTTATCCTGTGAAGGCCTCTGCTTCAACAGACCGTGCAATTTTTGGTTCAAGGAACCAGCATTTACAGGCAGCAAAGCCTCACAGGACAGTTTTAATAGAAATTTCACTGACATTGAAGATCCTCATAGAACTCTGATGAACACTTGAACTTTAGTCTGACATTTAAGTGCCTAAAACTCTGTATGAAACCCAAATTAAGAGATCTTACACTCTGCTATTGATGCTTTCTCTCATATGCAGCTTTACAAAGCCCCCGAACATCAGTAACATTTCAGAAAGCATCGGTTCTGCTTTTAACTGGGTATGACAAGTCAAAATCAATTAGAGATTGATCTCAATTCTGCCTATTTTTTTATATTTATTTTTAGCTTGCCATTTAGTTACCAAAGTGAAGAAATGCAATCAATGAAGTGAATTTGCCTTGTAACAAAGCTTTTTGCCTAGATTATAAGATGTTTTGCAAAGTTTCTCAAGATCCTAAAGGCAACTGTGTAAATAACGCTGCTTATTGAATCCTGCAGAGTGCTCTAACAGCAAGACTGATGGGTGGCCTAATACATTGTGTAGTTGCTATAAGCAATGATCTCCCATGCTAATCACAACTTTCACATTCATTAATGTTATAGGAACCTCCTGGAAGAAACCATGTACCAGGGAACGATTCAAACATATGCAAAGCTAGCTGTGACTATAAAACCAGCTTTCAAACTGGCATTGGGAAGAAAATATTCAACATACTTGACATCCCACAGACCTAAATACGTGAGATGCTGCTTTTCAAGTCCTGCTCTGGACCACGTGGTCCTGCAAACTACTGTGCATGTTTAGCTGCCACAATGTAAAATGAGAATGAAGTGATGCTGCTCTGCATTCCAGGTAAGACTTTGGTCCATTGCAGTGAGGGGAGAAAATGCCCTTGCAAGGGCTTTTCTCCAGGTTGTTGCTCTTGTTGCTTCCTGTCTGGGCAGGATTTCGGGTTAATACTGAGAAGGGGTAACAGGACAGATGTGTAAAAGTTACAGCAGAGTTACTCCCTGGCCACCCCCAGGGCCCATCACATCATAAAAACAGTGCAGCTGGCACCAGGCACACCTTGGGAAACAAACCTATTGACCCCAGGGCTGGTGGGGTGGTTGTTGGCAGGGGTATGGCCCTGCAGCTGGTCAGCAGCACTCCCTGCTTTACAAAACTGCCCAGAGCTGAGAAGCTGAAAATGAAAGTGCCCAAAGGGAGTGCATGGGATGAGGAACCTCCCTGAAAGGGCTCACCCATGAACCAGAAAACAGGCCCTGCATTTTGGGGCACAAGGGCTGCTGGAATTCATGGGGACAACACTGAGGGTCCCTCCAAAATGTGTTTTAAAATATCTTCCTCCTGGTCCTGATAGACAAACAGCCCTCAAAAGGAACCTCTCTAACAAAAATGAAGCTTGTTGTCTAGACCACCCACCGCAAACCAAATCAAGGCACACTCTTGACATTAAAATACACCATTTCCAGTGCTGTGTATGCCAATGCCTGCTTTCCCTGGCTCCTTGGGACCTTTTAAACTCAAAAATAATGCTTCATGCAGTTCCCTCCTGATCCTTTCCTCCTAAAGGCAGCTTGGCCAGCAAAGACACTGTAGAGAACTGGGCACAGCTCATTACGTGCCTCTGCACTGGATCTGCCTGTGACAACCCCATGATGGTTCCCAGCTTCGTGCCATCGTGGTTTATCTTTTGGGGTCAGAAGTCCCTGTTTCTGCTCATCAAGAAAAAAGGCAGCCAGCACATGTCGCTCCCCTAGAAAGATCCTTAAGAAAGGTGACTCTATGGAAACTTATTAGCTCCGAAAGCACACCTGGACATAAACACCTTATGCAAGACATAGGGGAAAAAACCGTTTTGATCTGCAACCGGCGGGCAGAGGGTGGGTTTGATTTATCAGGGGAGGCAAAAGCTGTGGCAGAGAGAGGCGAGGAGGAGGAGCCCGAAGGTGGCTCTCAGCCACCTCCATGCTCCTTTGATCCCGGGGCCATGCTGGCCGCAGGCCAGTCCCTGCTGTGGGCTGTGTTAATCTGCGCTGGCCGCGGGTGCCTCCCGGGAGGCTCGGTGGCAGCTGGAGATTACCGGGGTCAGGGACACCCTCCATTTTCCCTTCCTCGTACCACTCGCAGCGATGGTCAGGGCAAGGGATGGCGAATGGGTGGGGGGAATAGCCACACAATTGTTGCATGGGTGCACACAAGCCAGGGGTATCCTTGGGGTAGCCCCTGCTGCCTCTCATCCTGGTTTACACCACGCTCTTGCAATAGCTGGGCACACGCGTCCCATCTGAAAACACAGATATGCCAGTTCCCACCAAAATGGGCAGTATACAGCTGATGGCGCTGGAAATTGCATTGTCAATGTCTTTGCTTCTTTCCTGAACTGATTTATATTCATATATATATATATATATATATATATATATATACATACACATACATATAAATAAAGCAGATATTTTATATACATGCATATAAATTGTTATTAATCCATATCTGATGAATATAAGTGGGCAGCAGTGCAAAATACAGTCAAACATCCCTGTTGCACACAAGGAGACTCAGATATAATAGTGCATGGGGCAGGATTAGAGCAGCAGGGCCCTTGGTCCTCTGGGACATCATCCCTTTTTCACCTCCTCCAGTCTTTCAACAGGAGACCAAAGGCTTTCTTACGGCTCTCACCCTTGGTCCCTGACTCCTGACACTCACTCCTCAGCAGATTCTGTTGGATTCATTGCTGTGTAGTATATGGCTGAGTCACCCCACGGCCCCTTTCTAACATGACACTTCTCACACTCCATGAGTCTCTCTACTGTGAATCCAGGAACATCCTTTTAACAGCACTTGCAAAACCCAAATATCTGCTAGTCCTGAACCTCTGAATCAAATAGTCCAGGGGGTTCAAACCCTAGTGGATTAGACAGATGCACAATGATAAATCAACAGAGAAGGAGAGCAGCAAAAGATGTGTTTCTATGGCTTGTGCAACTAATGATTAAACACAGAGGAAATCAGGATTTCCTGTGCAAAAAAGGCATTACGCTATTATTTTCTTCTTCTATTTAACAAATTCAAGCACTAAAGGGATACAAAAGACATTGCATCTGGCATAGTAGTTAATTAAAAAACACCTAAAAGACAGCTTTATAAAATTCCAGAGAGGGAGTGATGTTTCAAAGTGTAATGTCAGATCTGAAGAAGTCAAAAGGAGCTTTACCTTTGGCTTCACCAGACTCTGGATCAGACCCTTCAAATAGTTCTGGAAATGCTCCAGAAAACTTATTTCAGCTACATTTAAGCTCTGTGCTTTGCAGTTATTCAGTAATTTTCTCTGTTAAACTGTCCAGGGGACTTTTATGCTCATAAACAAATCCTCTGCTTCCCTTATGTCGCTTTTACATCGACACTGCATCACTGCCTTCAATAAACAGTCTCCTGATTCACCCTGTTATGAGACACTGAGCAGAATTAGGCACTAGAGATGTGTCTAAAAGCCTTGGTTTCAGGTTCTGAACATCACTTAGGCTAATTAATAAAAGAAAACCACAGCTGAGAATATTTCAGTGTTTTCAGATCATAACCTCCATATGCAGCCATTTGCCCTGTTCCTAGAGTCCACAATCATAATTTTGTGTGGTTTTTTAATTATTGTTATTTTTATTTGAGGGTCTTTCATGCCATTCTCCGTATCCCTATAAAAAAGGCAACATATGGTGCAGTGTGGCATTTCTAGGTTCTTTCTGGCCTGCCCTAAGAAGCAGCTGAAAAACAGGGAGCTGCACTGGGACCTGACTATTGACCATACAACACACAGAGCCCAGCACTGCTCAGGTTTCACAAAACAGGGAAAACCTCAAGAAACTTTTAACAAAAAGAACAATTTTTTTCCCCAGACGTAACAGCATGTGAGAGGCAGCGCCGTGTTCCACAACTACCAGGGAAAGCAAGCTCTTCAAACCATCCTGGATAGCCAGAAGGACGTCTGTACACCTTGCAGGGTCAGACACCGCATGGACACAACAAAACTTTTGGGAGTCGTCAAGTTTAGCAACTTCACAGGAAAGCAAACTCAATGAAACTCAAGCAGAGCTTCCACTAAGGGCAAAGGAACCCAAAAACAAAGAGATTCTCCTAGGAAAGTTTCTACCCCAGTTTTATTCTCCCATGAAGGATTTAGAGCCTCAGTTCAAAACTGCCTGAATTCAGCAGGAACATGAGCATGACGGACCTACAGAAAATCAGTTCTAGAAGCACTGAAGTACTTCTTTAGCTAAAGTACTGCTACAGAAGTGACATGAAAGCATGGGGCAAGGGGGGAAAGCACAGACAGGATTTATTTTGTCTTCATCTTTCCATATTCGTATGATGATTCCTTTTCTTTTATTCCCTTTAGCTATGACGTATGGTTTCATAACAACTATTTACTTTTCTCTCTTTATCTAACAGCTGTCTGCCGAGAAAGATGGAAAAACAAACTAAACATGTTAAAACCAAGAGAAACTATTCATATGCAATGTATAATTGCATGCTATATTTAAGTCTTTGTACATTATCTTTCAAATTATATTTAGTTTCAACAGGAAGGGGGGGGGAAAAAACTCCCTTACTTTCTAAAATTAGCAACAGAATTTGTATATTGTTTTCAAATACAACCGCTCTTCCTCAGAAACTTTTGCCAGAGAATAATTAATGATTGGAGACAGGGAATCTGACTGGATCAGATGTGTTTTGACATTGGCCCACTAACGGTCACCTAGAGCCAAGAACGGGGGAAGTCCTCAGGGAAAGGGCTGTGTAAATCTGGATTAGCTCTGTTGAAGTCAAACAAATCGATCTGGATTTACGCCGGCAGAGCCAAGAGGAGGATTCATCCCTCTGGTTTGATGGACGCAGGGAAGAAAAGAGCTACGAGGACCTGGGCAAACCAGGAGGGGGGGACTTTGCCACGCACTGCAACTCTGAAGGGGTTATTCCCCAATAGACACACAGCACACGCCAGAGCAGCCTCTGTGCTCACATGAATGAGAACTACACGCACGCATTGAAGGGAGATTAGACCTCTCAATGTGAAACACTGTTGAAAAGATATAAAGGGGGAGGGGGGGAAAATAAAAAATCTTAAGATACTTGCAGTGCTTTCCAGACCCTCTTGCTGCAGACACAGCTGGCAATGCCTTGGGCCCCTCCAGCAGGATGGGAGCTGTGCATAACTCGATGTCAGAGGCTGGGAATAAGGCTGGGAAGGCAGCGTAGACGATGTGCTGGGCCTCGGGGAGGGAGAGAGGGTGGCCGCGTCACGGTGTCGCACTGGCTGTACTAATATGGGGAGCAGCGACAGCCAGAAATCCTTGTCCGGAAGGAAAGGACAACCCCTGTAACAGGAGAGGCGGCACGCGAAGCGGGGAGCAGGCACACAGCCCTGGGGGGCTTGGGAGCGCTTGGGACTTCCACGGGCCAAGAGAACGGCACCCTTGGATGCACCTGACGTGGCAGGGAGGGGGACAAGTTTTGCTGCAGGGGGGGGTCCCTTCCCCGCAGCACTCAGTGCTATTAAACGCGGCGTAATTACCTTGTTATAATCGGGCAGGTATTTTAAAGAGGCTTTAGTGTGATTTTATAATTGTGCGTTATGTAACGGCTACTAAAGTGTCAGGCCTCAGACAACACTAAGTGCCTGTCTGCAGGTCTGGCTGTAACACTTTAAAGATGCTCCCTCCTATCCCAGAAAGCCTCCCGCTAACATTGCTCTGCCTCATCCTCTGCCCACATTTGGTGGCTACATCATGGGGAAAAACAAAAACTTCATGGCAGAGTTTCTCCTCTTTATGAGCTTTATGCCATGGTGAGGGAGCTTTTTTGTTTATCATCACCTTTTTTTTTTTTTTTTTTTAAAGTTCATATTTTTTTGCGATTTCCCAGGGGCAGTGTCTGACCTTGCACAGCCCGGCAGCATGGATGCTCTTTGGAGGACAAAAAAGGGCTGGCAGTGGGGCATATAATTTGAGCTGACTCCTACAGGGGTGAATTTTTGCTCACTGGAAATAACTAGAAGTGATCCCTCTGTGCTGTCCTGTTTTGATTTCCCTGGGCCAAGGTTCTGTAAACCTGAAGCCTTGATGCACACAAGGCTTGTTAGACCCAACATGCTGCAAGCCAGCCAGGCAGAACAATGGCATATTCAGACACCAAGACAGTAACAAAACTGTCCACTTTTTGAGGGGAAAGTGACTATTTCATCATGATAAGAAAAAGAATCTTGGAAAAATCATTTTAGAACCAGTACAGTCTTTCAGAATGGATTTTAGCCTAAAAAGCTAATCTCTAATCTGTCTTCAATCAATGGGTCCTAAAAAAAAAACTGAACAAGTTTTTCTAAAGCCTTGTATCATATATAATTTCTTTTTCATTTTCTCTAACGCCTTAAAATCATCAGGGGAAAAACCCTCAGCCACAACTCATACTTCCCAAGATCCCTTCAAAACCCTAAAACCCACCTTACTGTTCACAATCAGCATTCACATGCCATGAATATTGAGAAAACTTCATTTCTTGTAACACACCTTAATTGTGCCCATGGTCTGCAGTCAGTCACCCAACTTCTACACACTTGCAAATAAAATCAGTAAGACTTTTGAAATATTCCATACTAATACTGGAGTTGGATTAAAATAACTAAGGCAGAAGTTGCAGATATCTTTCAAATGATAACTTGAATGCAGTTCAGTTTTAGTACCTTATGAATCCAGCAAGTTTTAAAATGAATCTACAACCTGTTGGTAGGGCCTTCAGCATTACAGCAAAAAGCCTCCTTGGCAGAAGTTTAGTGAACCAGGAAAGCTCAATTCAAGCTGAGAGATTAAATAAATAATCCAGTATAGAATGGATTCATTTTTTCCCAATGTATAAAAGAAAATCTCCAACTTTAAAATTAAATAAAAAAGGGCAAAGAGAAAACTTGGAGCTTAGGAGAAATTTAAATTTTTCTGCATGTTTTGGTACAACAGTATTATTTGATGTGTCAAATCTCTACATTTTAAAAGCTCTTGCAATATTATGATAAAAATAAAGCCCGAGCCATTCTTGTCATGCAGAACTGTGATTAAAAAAGGCTTTGTTCAATACAAAGAGCAGGGAGGCATGTTTTTGCCATGAAAGATAAGGAATCTTTTGACACCAATGAAAATTTTGCACATAAATGATTCACAAGGTGACCTCCTCATGGGAGGCCAAGCCACACCTCCTCAAAGGTGGGCGTGTGAGGAGAGAGAAATTTTTGTCATTCTTTTGCCATCATTGCTGGGAATCTGCTTTTGTGAAGTCAGAGGGATCAGAAATGTAAAAAAAGGGGGACACAAAAGATGATTATCACAGCTGGTACCACATGTATTTAATAAAACCACTCCATCCTGAGCCAGTTTATGGAGTGGGATATGGGATAACTTTGGTAAATGTGTCCTCTTTCTTCTCCCAAGCTGAAATCTGGGATCTCACTCACTGCAACTGGACAGCCCGGAGCTGGTCCAGTAACACCATTCCAGAACGACTGGGAAATAAACAAGGAAACATAATTAACCTAAGGAGGAGAAGGTACATTTGTAAGGGCGACCAGATCACCAGCAACTGAACTGAAAGGAAGACATCACGTCTATGATGGAGCAAAAGGATCCTCCACGACAAACTTTCTGAACTACCTGCATCTTTTCAGTGACACAAAAACTGCCAGAAGGAGAGTGGAGTTAGGGACATTCCAGTTCTGGAAAAGTTTTCTTTTCCTCATTATTAGTAACTCTAATTACTTTGAAAGAAGAGCAATGAGATAAATCTTGTAGAGCCAGAAATGTGACCTGATTTCCTTCCTGATTTAGAAACTGTCACTTTGCAAGAGAAACCCAAAGAGACAGAGGCAGGTCAAAGTGGGCCCATCAGTTTGGTTTGCAGAGTAAATAATAAACCAAGATCAATAGAAATATAACCAGGGTTTCCTTTAGGTAGATGTTCATAAGGATGATGCTATTTAAAAGATAAATAAACACATTTATCTGAACTGTTTGCAGTCATACATGACACTGTTGAAGAGATATTCACTATAATCAAAAAGAAGTATACCCAACTGACTTAATGTATTTTCCTACAGGTTAGATGGTTAAAGTGAAAAACAGTGGCAGAATTCCAAATATAAACTGCTTTATAACATGATTAAGGCTCTGCCTCAAGACAATGTGTAAACACAAAGCAGAAAAGTCAAGTGTATATTCAAGAGTGATGCTGCTTTTGTGTTACCAAAGTTTTATTTTACAGAACTGAGAAATTAGTTGTTGTCACCTTTTAACTATCAGGGCTATAATTTTCTGAAGTAATTCTTGAGGACGATCAGAGGCAACTTACAAGGTAGCAATTTTCCTGAAGAACTGAGCACCCACCCTCTGAAAACACTAAGTCTCTTTGATGTTTTTCAAGCTGAGCTTCCAAAAACTAAAAGGCATCTAAGGTGATAACAGATAACCTGTTCCTTTTGAAAAGCATCACCAGGCTTTCTGAATGACCACCAACATGTTTTAATATGCAGCCCAAAATGTTCTTTACTCACATGCAAACACAGAGGATCCTTTCAAGATACTAAGCAGAAAATGGTAATGAGAAGATAAACCAATCCCTACCTAATATCATAAACAGGATGTTTTAAAGAAATTAAGACTAGCTATATTTCAAAAATCTCCCATCCCAGTCAGGATGTCATTTCCTATCATTAAACTTTGAACTATAATTTTTACAACATATTTAAACCAAGAACACAGCAACTACTCAACATTTTTCTGTAACCTGTAAAAGTCCCGGGAGCTGCTAGCTGGTGCCACGGCTGTTAGTCCATCACAGCGAGAACTGGGGCCGGTTTCTGATTCAAGCCAGGAATACAATGCTCTCAGCTCTCTTGCAGTTTTAAAGTCTGTACCCATAAGCTGTCATTCAGAGTCATGAAGTCGCATGGTCTACATACCCCCTTCATGGTCAAAGTATTTAGGCTACATACCCAGTGATGCAACCAAATACCTTTGTGAGCTCTGACGAATGATTGAGGGCATGAAACACTATCAGTCCTCCACGACACTGCACAGAGTTCTGGCATGCTTTAAATCTGCAGGACTCCTCACAGCAAAAACTACTTCTGTGGGAGAACACTGGCTTTAGAATCTGACCCTTTGTGTTTGTAAAACCCTCAGAATCTGAGATAGAAGTACAAAGCTGCGTTATGAATGAGTCAGAATGAGCGTCAAGATGTGAGGAAAAACCATGTGACAACATTGAACTCCAATCGTGAACAAGTTAAGTAAAATATTAATCTGTGATTATTTCTGGCAATACTGTGATCTGTCTCTACCAAAGTTACATAAACTCCACTACTCAAGGCTGGGACCTTGTGGCACATTAATATAAAAATACCACAACTTGCAGGACAGGCTTCTATGTTGAGACATTTGCCCCCAAAAGACATGCATTTTTTCTTAGAGACCCTCTATTTCTGAAGCTCTCTGTCAACCATGTTTGCCATTTGAAAAGGCTACACCACAATAAAAAAATATTAACACAATCAGAGGACATCACCCTAATTCCATTTGCATCCATCCCATCCTGTTGTGACACTGGGCTCCCCGCAACTTTTTCGGAACCAGACGTCTCATCAAGGCAATGCACTCAAACCAACAGAATTGACACTTGCAAAACCACCACTTTCTCGGTCCATTAGAAAGAGAGGGTTTCACTCCTCACTGCCTCACAGCTCTGACCTTTCCAATTCTCTGCCACCAAAAGCTTATAGGATCTGCCAGATCCATCTGCGTCTCCACCTGGCCTGCTTTCCCACGCCAAAAGGACGGATCAAATATACGTGTCTGAAAACACATCCTTGCTTTTTCTTCGTACCACCCGAGGGCAACCCACTCACTGGTTTCAGACGAGAGGAAGCCTCCAAGACCACTTCTGCCAAGCCCCGAAATCCTGGGAAATTGCAGCAAAATGAACTTCAGCACCTTGGACAGGACACACAGACAGAAAATCGCTGAAATCAGCTCATTGGCCCAAAAAAATATTGAGCCTTTACGTGACCCTATAGGACACATCTGTGGGCCTGTTTATTTTTAGTATTGACAAATCCTCTTTGAATCACCACGTTTATTCCACCATCCGCCCTGTATTTTGGGAAGAGCTGCTCGCCAGTCCAACAGTGGGAGAAATCGGGGCCACCAGCTCCAGATCCAACACCCGTCTGTGGGATCAGCTGCTGCCCCAGTTGTGACTGGATAAGCTTGGCTCAGGCACTCACAAAGCTCAGCTCATCCTTCCCAGGCAAAACAAGACCTGTTGCTGTAGGTGTGCCTGGCTTGCATGTTTCTCTGCTTTCTAGAGGTTCCTCTCCACCTTCTCACCCAAATCTCCAAGAAAAAATAAAATAAAAAGGTCTGATTTATTCCCACTACAGCCACACTTTGGTTGCATAAGTTTTGCTTTAATTTAGCTTTCATTCTCTCTCACAGTTCTCCTAGTATGTCACTGTTCCCCTCAGGGCTACCTCGATAAAATCATGATCACCTTGCCAGAGTGGAGCACAGCTCTCCCCAATATTCTTTCATTTACATAAAACCAAGCCGAGTTTTTAATTTGTGCCATTAAAAACTCCAAATGCTTTAAGCAGAGGTGCTCTATAAAGGAGCTTTGAGGTGCGTGGTGCCATTAAGATACATACTTAAAATATGTCAGTTCTTACAACAAGTAATACCAGTAATATTCTCGTGATACAGAAGAACGATACATTTCCCCTGCCTCCGCAGAAATACCTATTCTACTTCATTTCTTCCCTTCAAAACCTGCCACTAAATTTCCACTCCAGTACATCTGACACCACACAACATTAAACGAACAATTTGCAGAGTATTTTCTCTGTTGTTTGTTCTTTCCGGCACTCCTGGGTGCGGAAGCGACATGGAAACCAGACTGATTCTCTGCCAGAATTACCTTCAAACAGCAATATATAAATATATATATATCTCCTCTGCTTTTACAGCCTAACGCTGAGCCGACTTCTCTGTCCTCCAGCCCCCGGTACCTCTCTGCCGCCCTGCTCGGACGGGACGGTCGGGGTGCCGGTGCCGCCGCTCCTCTCGTCTCGAGGGAAAGTTTGGGGACGGGAAAATCTCAGCACTACCAATTCCTCCTCCGCGACACGGTCGGAACCGGGCGTCTTTTAGGTTTCTTTATTATTATTTTTTTCCCTTTTATTAATATTTTATTAACAAGCAAACAACGAAACGAAACAAAACGAAAAGGGGGAAAAAAATAGAAGAGAGAGAGAAACTTACATTGGTTTATTTAATTTTTCCTGCTAAACCAAGAGTCCCAGAGCCACTCCATTGTAATCCAGAGAGTTTTTAGTCCCCGAGCGGTCCCGTCCCGCGGGGTGCCGGGCGCGGAGCGCGCTGCCCGCCCGCCGCGGAGCGCGCATGGCTCGGAGCCGCCGCGCCGTCTGTGCCGCCGCCGCCGGAGCGGAGCGGAGCCAGCGGAGCCCCGGCCGGGCGGGCAGGCGGGCGGGCGGCGGGGGGGAGCGGGGAGGGATGGAGGGAGGGATGGAGGGAGGGATGGACGGACGGATGGAGGGAGCGGGTGGAGGCACCGCCCGCCCCGCCGAGCGCGGCCGGGGCGGCCCCGCAGCGCCCCCTGCCGCCGGTGGGGGGAGGGACCGGCAGGGAGGAAGGGGGGATGTGGAGAGGGAGAAGCGGAGGAGAGAGAGGGAGAAGGTGAGAAACAGGGCGGGGAAGGCAGAGGGGTGCGGTGGAAGGATAGACAGGGGCAAGGTGTTTCGTCTGTGCCAGAAATGGTGGTAAAGAAAAAGGGTGGGGTGGAAGGAGGGTTGAGGAGAGCTGGGAATAAGGGAGGGATAGGGAAGAGAAGGATGGAAAACGGGATGAGGGAGGGATAGAATCGTAGACTTGTTTAGTTTGTAAAATATCCCTAAGATCATCGAGTCCAAGGCAGCACGGCCAAGTCCTCCACTAAACCATGATCTACATCTACATGCTCTAGGGAGCAAGGCAGGATGAAAGTGACTGGGGGGAAAGGTGGGAGGGGGGAAGGAGAGGGGATGAAGCTGCAGTGGATATTGGGGGTTGCCACGAGGGGCTTGAAGAGAGGGTACAACAGGGCCAAAGGTGCACAGGGAAGAGGAAAGGTGCTGGGAAATGGGACAAAGCAAGGGGTCCTTGAGCACACAGAGGAAGGGGACAGGTGTGAACAGCATCAAAGCTGGACCCACTGATCACCCACAGACAACCAAACCCAGCTCCTCTTACAGCTGCCTGTCCCAGTGCCTCAGTCCTTAAGGAACAAATGCCTGGGTCATGCTTACAGAGCAGCAACTCCAATGAGTAGGAACAGCGGCTTTCACAAAAAATAAGCAGCTCAGCAGTGACTGGGAAGATCATTGGTGGATGGCTGTAGGTGAAGAGAGGAGTGGGGAGGGTTTGCTGGAAACATTGAAGTATTCAGGGTGGTAAGAGTGAAAGAAACTTCTCAAAAACTGCAAAAAGCCCTCAGATTACTGAGCAAGGTAAAATAGGATGCACAGCGGGGGCTGGCATTGCTTTCCTGCTTCAGTGATGTGCTGAGGAGTGCCTTTTGCCTCTCTGGAAAGAGAGTCTGGAATTGTAACAAACACTCCTGCAAAAGCAGCTCAGGGTTTGGTAGCGATCAAGGAAAGTAAGTGCTGGGAAAGGAGCAGATCATGTAGGGGAAAAACTGATGGGCCTGCAGTGGCCCTGAGAAGGTGGTTGGAGAACAGGTCTCCGTTTAAGAACAAGCTCATGTTCAAGGACATTGTCAAGTGAGGGATTCAAAATGCACAAAGATTCAGAATTGGAAAAGCAGGAAATGAAGACGTGTATCATAGGGAAGAGCTGGGTGATGAAGAAGAGGGAAGCTCAACCCCTGCACCAACATGTCTCAGCAGGACATCTCTAGCTTAACATTTCAGCGGTGTTTAACAGATTTACAACATCATTTGAAGTTCAATCAAAAAAAGAAGTCCCACCAGAGCAAAAGTACTATATAGGAATAGTTGCTGGGGTCACACTACTCATCTACTCATCACAGCAGCAGAGCTCCAGTGGAAATCTTCCACAGTGGGATGACCATGGCATGGTCCCACCACTCCAATGCTCTCAGCACCCAGAATCACTCCCAGCTCTTGGACAGCAGAACCAACATCGCTGTGGGGGTGCTCAGACCTGCACAAACCTCTGCCATGGAGCTGTGCCCTACATCACCTCCAAAAATAGTGTTTCTTTGCCCATAGAATTAAAAATAAATATCATGAAGTATCTGGGCTTGTGCAGAGAGAGAACATATGAACCTACTGCTTACTCATATGAAGGAGGAGTTAATGATTGGACTCAATTATCTTAGAGGTCTTTTCCAACCTTAATGAGTCTATGATTCATAGACTGCATCATACTGTTCTCTGTGCTGATTACATAGGAAAATGTATATTTTGGGTCTGAATTATGTGTTTGGGGGAATTTTTGTTTTATTATTTATGTAATATTATATCCTCACCTATGCTTTCATAAACCAGAGTTTGCCTCTGCAGGTTGATGTTACACAGACGTAGCTGAAAATGTAACTTAAATTATGAATTTCAGGTGAAAGGGGCCAGGGCAGCAAAAAGTAAATATTAAAATATTTATTTTCCATATTCTCTTCCACGTGGTTCTTGCTCTACTCACAATCCATGAATGAAGGTCCTCTGTCCTCCCTTTTTCCTTTGGAGACACATCAGCAATGGTCCCAAGGCTGAGAGCCAGTGTCACAGATTTAGTAGCACAGCGAGGGAGAGGAAGTAAAAGTCCAAACTTTCATTTAATGTCCCATCCACTGATCCTGAATCATTCCTTGCCTCACTTTTGCAGCCCCTAAGAAATAATTCTTCATAAATTTTCAAATCCACTCCTTTTTTACAGAGGGAGAAAACACTGTTAAACCCTCTTGAAACACCAGGATGACCCATCTGTTTCATGTGCCTTTACAAATGCAGAAATTGCTCATAATACTAGAAAACCCTAAATCCTGTGATAATGAAATCAGCTCAGTCTGGACTCGGCTTATAGAGAAAAAAACAGAAATATTTACAAAGGAAATAAATCATATTAATAAATGGTAGGCAGAAGTACAGGAAGGGAAAGATACCTGCCAAATTTCTTCCATACCAGAGGCAGGACTGAGATGGTTCCTTCCATTTCCTGCCCCCTCCCCCCAAAAAAAATCCTTCCCCCCAGTTTTCAAATACATACATGGTATTTGGGTTTTTCTTTTTAAATTGCCTCCCTTTAGAAGGCACAGAAACATAACCCAGGAGCACACACTGAAGGCAGCACTTCCTGGGTGGGCTCTGGTTCTGTGCAGCTCCAAGTCACATGGTAATTGGGGAACACCCCTGGCACAGAAGCAACTCATAATGCAAACACTAACCATAAAGCAGCCATGGTAATTGGAACCCTATAGACAGGCTGATCAGAGAGAGGAAAATTGATTAAACCTGTGCTGCCTTGCCAAAATCTGCCTTTCTGCAAGAAGCATTCAGGTAATGCTGGCTTACTGTATGTCTGAAAAAGTCCAGGCAAGTCAGCTGAATCCCAGGTGGAAGTACCAGGAGCAAAATAAATACTGTGTGGGAGATCAGTTGACGTCATCTTTCAATTCACTTCTCTCCAAAAAAATACCTTTCTCCCCACCCCCCACAAAGCATTCACTGAATCATTGAAGGGATTGTAGACAGCAATACGGGTTACAAAGAGCCATTTATTCTCCTGAAGATGTTCATAAACCCTTTCTTTTAGGCCATATCTCTACACATTTGTCAGTGCCTTTTAAGCAAACAAAGAAACTGAAAAATCTGCAGTTCTTGAAAGTCTGGGTTTGGAGAAGTTTTAATTAAAACACATTATTTGGGGGTTTTTCTTAAAAAAAAAAAAAAAAAGAATGCTGCTTTAGGAGCACTTTTCTTGGAGAACTTCAGCTGGCAAAATGGAAGGGGAAAAAAAAAGTATTTATCTTCAATTTCAAAAGCTTTCCCCATGCTCTCCCTCCCTGCTAGTGCTCAAGTGGAGTGCCTTTGCTTTCCACAGAGATCAGCTTTTTATAAACCCTTTTACTACCTGGGATAAGCTATGTGAGAAACTCCTGCAGCACAAGGTGCCATGAGCCTGCCTCACACAAAACTCAATTTAGCCAATACTTCCCTCTACTGGGAAAGAAAAATACTGTCATTAGTTTTAATTCCCTTTGAAACAAAGGGAAAGCACAAGGTATGAGGGGTCTCCCTGTCTAAAGATGGGAGCTTTGAGGGCATGTGGGATGAAGAAAGGGCAATCAGTAAACATTGCCCTCTTATTAACCAGGCAAAAGGGGTTTGTCGATCCTGTATTGACCCCTTTCAATGAGGACCCCCACAAACTCCCTTTCCTGATGGCTTCCCAGCCCCACTGCAAGGGAATAAAGCAAACCAGCAGGGCTGGGAGCCACCACACATCCCCCCTCCCCTCCATGCTGTGGAAGGCACAAGGTTAACCCACTATGCCAAACCCCTGCAGGAACCCCACACCAGGTCACATCAGGGATGATGCTAAAACTTCATTATATAACCCTGACAGGAATCTGGGTTTATTCCTTCCTCTGCAATGAGCCCAATTTCTTCTCATCCCCCCACTTCAATTTCAATAAGCAAAGAGACCCTGACATAAACCCAGCTGCTGTGTCAGGATACATCTGTATCAGTCTTCAGCTTCCATTTTTTAATTAAGTGTATCATCCTCATGGAGCATCCTGTAACGCCTGGATAAATTGCTACATTTGTTCAATCAGACTCAAAGATATAATCCTAAAGTGAGCTAATCTAATTTAATGGGGGAAAAAAATTACAGGCAGACAGTGCCTCTGTCAACCACTGTGTCCAAGTGTGAAGAAATCATTCAGTGCTCTGATAGACATAACAGCTCACATCATTAAAGCAAAATTAATTTTCTTCTCCCTGAAATGGCTCACCCCTCAATCCATCCAAAATTAGGCCACTTTATGTCAAACCAGAAGACAGCTGTGTTTTAATTTAGAAGGCAAAGAAGGTTATGCTGGCCTGGGTTGAATTATGACCCATTACCGTCCTTTTGCCACCTGTGGACAGCACAAATATTTGGTGATTAGGCAGTTCAGAGAGCAGAGAAACACAGCTTCACTAAGTGGGGAAAGCATTTACACAGGGCTTAGTGATTAGCAGTGTCAAAGGAAGAGCTTGAGCTTCCAGCAAAGCTTCTTGTCCTTTTTGGAGGAAGCAATCAAAGTTAGTCAAGACCCACCTCCCCTCTTTTCCTAGGTTAGGTAAAGCCCTGAGCAAAGGGCTGGTCACACTTTGAGCCTTTGCAAAGTGTAAAATAAAATATATATTCCCTACTGTTTTTTGTCAAAAGCACAAACTCATGACACCAAAATTCCTTTACCCCTGCAACCTCTCCAGCAGAGGACACTGCCTTCTTCCTGTTCAATAGCTCTGAGGAACAAAAAGGCTTAATCCATGGAGGGAATTGAGAGCTCCAAGGCACCTTGGATGCCCCAGGTTGATGTTTAAGGAGGGTGAAATCTGCCAAGCTCCATGGGAGTTTTGGCTGTGATTTCCATAGGGAAGTACTCAAAGTAGAATAGTGAAATATTAGGCATTTTCCGAAAAGATTTCCACATATAACTGATAAAAAAAAAAAGGGGGGGGGGGGGGGAGGGGGGGCCAAAAAA
>JAWWEU010000081.1:4650227-4679297 GCA_035583155.1 Acropternis orthonyx | reverse complement strand
CCCCCCCGCCGCGAAGCTCAGGCAGAGAAAGCTGGTTGGTTGATTGGTTTGAGTCAAACAGTACCTGCAGTTAAAAACAAGCCTTGAGAAGCACCTTTGAGGCAAAGCTACCAAGAAATTTCCCACAAGGACTGCAGGAAAATTCCAAGTGATAATTTTCTGAATTTAGCAACCTGATCCCTCTTCTTTCTTTCACTGCAGTCCATCATTCCCTCCCTCCTCCATTTTAACACTAATTAAAGGCATACTTCCTTCCACTACATTTACTTAACATTTTATATGAGTCATGAACCATTTCCTTTTTATTTTTTAATTTGAACCTCTTAATTAATTGTAATGCCTATTAGTTTGTATTCAAACTCTGCCATTTCAGCTTCTGGGAAGTGCTCAGGGTAGAAGGACCCAATATAACCAAGCAATAATGACCACAATGTGTTTAAGCACAGAAATAACCCTGTGGACTTCCTTGGGACTGCTCTAGACCTATTGATGCTCACATAGGTCAGATCTCAGAGAAATAGTGGTCACAAGTGGTTAAGTGGCTCCAAATTTCTGGTAGAAGCTTGACAAATCTGGGACAAATTAAACTGGTCTGTTTTCCTGTTTCTTTGCTTTTACTCTTTCCTACAAGGTTTCTGCATCACCTTTGTCTTTAGTGCTCTTTCTCTGCTGCTCCTCACTGATCTTTTCATTCTTCTATTAAGTTGTAAATCCAGGGGTTGTAGTCTACTCACAGCTTTGACTACCTGTGTTGTTTTATTTGCAAGTCTCCAGATCAGACTCTTTCTAGTCACTTTTCCCTAATTTTACCTGCTTCTCCACCCATGTGCAAACCAAATCTACTGCAACAGCACAGAGATTTGACAAAAGAATATTTTCTTCTGAAAAGAGGAAAGCATGATTTTGGTAGGGGGATGACCATGCTGGGCTAGCAGTTGGACTCTATGACCTTAGAGGTCTTGTTCAAAGTAAGCAATTCTGTGGTCCTATGACTAAATTCAGAAACTGTCATTAATATTTTTTCAGCATCTTCGGCTGATCAGCTTAAGAAACCCCAAGTGAACATGAGGCCTGACCTCAAGCTCTTTCCATATGAAACTCTTAGCCTAATACTGCACAGAACCATTTAAGTTGGAAAATACCTCTAAGATCAAGCCCAACCTTTAACTTAATACTGCCAGGTCCACCACTAAATCCTTAAATGCCATATCCACTTTTTTTTTTTTCTGAATGCTTTCTAAGGATGGTGACTTTACCACTTCCTCTGTCTGAATGCCCTTTCTGTGAAGGAATTTCTCCTAATACCCAATCTAAACCTTCTCTGATGTAACTTGAGGCCATTTCATCTTGTCCTACTGCTTGTTATCTGGTAGAGGAGACTGACCCTCACCTGTCTACAACCTCCTTTAAGGCAGCTGTAGAGAACAATAAGGTCTCCCCAAAGCTTCCCCCTGCCCTGGCTTAACACTCACAGCACCCTCAGCCACTCATCATCAGACTTGCGATCCAGACCCTTCCCCAGCTCCTTTCCCTTCTCTGGACACACTCCAGCACCTCAATGACCTTCTTGTGGTGAGGGGTCCAAAACTGAACACAGGAGTCAAGGTGCAGCCTCACCAGTGCTGAGTACAGGGGGACAATCACTGCCCTGATCCTGCTGGCCACACTATTGCTGTTCACAGTCCCTTTGACTGGAGTTCACACTGGAGTTCCAGCCTGTATCATTCATCAGTGGTGCCCTGGCCATTTGCCAGCCCAGGTACATCACTGTGGCTCTCACCAAAATGCGCCCAGGCACAGCAGAGTGAGGTGATCAGCACTACAGAAAGCAGCAAAAGCAAAAAGCAGCCACTAACAAGCACTAGACTAATACAGTCAGGCAAACAAGCCCCATGGCAGGCACAGGAGCCTGCCAATTAATATCTAGAAGGCAATAACGCTATTAAATTGACCTGGCACATTTTAGTTAAATCTCTCGTTATCTCTAACCACCCTTCTAGCCCCACACTGGGCACCAAAAAAAAGTCTGTTGTGTTTTAATTCCAGACAGCCATTAAGCACCAGGCAGCCACTCACTCACTTCACCAGCAGGATCAGGAAGAGAAGCAGAAGAGAAAAAGTGAGAAAACCCATGGGTGGAGACAAAGACAGTTTAAAAGATAACTCAAAAGCCACATACACAAGTGAAGCAAAACAAGGAATTCGTTCAATGCTTCCTATGGGCTGGTAGGTGTTCAGCCATCTCCAGGACAGCAGGGCTCCATCACACATAATGATGACATGGGAAGACAAACACCATCACTCCAAACATCCTCCCTACTTCTTCCCTCCACTTTATATACTGAGCACATTGTCATGTGGTGTGAAATATCCCCGTGGTCAGATGGAGTCAGCTGTTCAGGCTGTGTCTCCCCACAAGACAAGCCCACAAGGCTGTGCCTCCCCTCTAATGCACCCCCAGTCCCCTCACCAGTTTGGCAGTGCAGGAAGTAGAAAAGGCCTTCATGCTGTGCAAGTGCTTCTCAGCAACAGCAAAAACATCTCAGCATCATTAACACTGAGTTCAGTACAAATCTACAACTTGGTCCCATAGTAGTTACTGTGAAGACTATTAACTCCACCCAAGCCAAAACCAGAACAATGCATAAGCTACATCTTCTGCTTGAAGAAGAGTCAAGCACTGACCACCACATGCCTTCGGGATTTCTCTCTCTCCTTGGTCTGTTCACCAGCAGCCTGCAAATTCCTCCCCACCCACCCCACTTGCTTGCACTTCCACTTTTATACTTCTAACAGGTCCCACCACCAGTTTCCCCACTCATCTTCCTTTCTGCAGAAGGCGATTTTAGACCAAGCTAGACCTAAGGCAAAGTCAGAACCCTTACAAGGGGGTTCTCCAGCATAAACCACCTGTAACCCTAATGTAATCAATGAGCCTGCCCCTTCCAGTAACAAGGAAGAACAGGATGAGAAGAGCATTCAACCAGGACCTGGCTGCTCATGCAGCAGGCTCAATTGCCTCCTGAGAAGAGTTACAGTGAAGTCACTGGGTTCTCTCAGCATCCAAAAATTCAACCTATTAAAAATGGAGGAATCTTTCAAATGTTTCTGTTTTACCTCTTTAAAGAAGGTTTTATACAAACCTACAAC
Source organism: Acropternis orthonyx (assembly GCA_035583155.1). Classification (NCBI taxonomy): domain Eukaryota; kingdom Metazoa; phylum Chordata; class Aves; order Passeriformes; family Rhinocryptidae; genus Acropternis; species Acropternis orthonyx. The sequence continues at coordinate 4,676,147 of JAWWEU010000081.1, read as the reverse complement.
TACTCAAGGCTATCAGCTTTTCATATTTCATCCTTAATGCAATATTTTGCCTCTGACAAATGGAGGCTTTAAGAACCCTATGCCCTTGACTGGAAACCTCACATTAAAGCACATCAATGCACACACGGAACATTTTGCTTTCCAAGCTGACCCCTCTGAGTGCAGGGTCAGACCCTGGCTGGATATTGAATGCTTTCCTCAGCATAAGAAAAAGTCCAACTTTTTTTCCTCTCTGCAATGTTTGAGAGCTCTTTCAGAGAGTTTTTTTTAAGTTTATTTATTCTTTCATCTACTTTCAAGCATTGATTTGGGAGTGATTTTAAATGGAGTAGAACTGGGGCTTCTGCCAGGCTTTTGCAGGGAATTGCTGTACTCAACACAAACACAGCCAACCCACAGACAATAACACAAAATCCTAACAATTGACTTGGGTCTCTGAAAGAGTAGGAAGGCTTCAAGAGCAGCTCCTCTTTGTGGGCACTGGGGAGCCCAACATTGAAAATGGATGCTGAAGAGGCTCTTCCCATCACCTGTCACTCATCATATTTTGCTTTCTCCAACTGATTTTCACATCTTGGCCCTTTCTGTATACTTATGTTCATGGTAAAAGAGAAGTGACAAAACAAAAGTTAGTTTCCACAGATTGTTTAAAGTAAACAAAAAGCTGAAGAGGCACAAACTTCAGAAAGCAGGGAGAGTTTGCCCCTTTTCCTCTTACAAATAGAGTCAACATTTTACTACTTTTGTACCACACAAGCATAAATGTAAATCACTCTTGTCAGTCCCACTCCAATAACATACCATAACTCCAAAGCAGTCTCCTCTCACACCTCAGACAGAGTATCCAACACAAAGACAGGTGCAACAATGAAATCCAGCTCATAAAACAGGCAAGCAAATGCAGACATTCCTTCAGGGGAAAAAAGAAAAAAAATCAAGTAAAATAAACTCCCCAAGTACACATACATGGAAAGCCTGACTGGAGCAACAGTTCCAGCAAAATCTTCTCTAAAAAGCAAAGCAAATACACCTATAGCTGTACTATTACCTCATTAGGCATAGTTTAGGTTGATAACCCCAGCCTAAAACAAGCCCCAGACCAACTCCCACTTCCTCTCTGCCTTCATCTCCTGCCTTATACATAGTTTGTTCCCTGATGGTTTATCCCTTGCAGCTGTTTCCTGATGTTTGAACGTGCTAACTCTTTCTTTGCCACATCCAGTGAAGCTCCTGGCTGTTGGTTCCTGCACTTCAGCTCCGAGGAGATGATAGCTGGCTGCATACCATAATGGGTATAATGACCATGGCAAACCTCAGCTGTGGTATTGGTTTGTCAGATACAGGAAGGCGTTGATAAAAGCCAAGAGATTTCTTGATTGTTGAGAAGGAGCCTGTGTGAGAGGCTTTAAGAGCTCCTTCCACTCACATTAAAAGAATAAATACAGAGATGATCATAAATAATATTTTCATTGAAAGTACTAAATAAATTTTTAACGTAGCATTAAAGGTGTGAAAAGCACTGAAGTCAAGGTAATTTTAACAAAGAGATAGCCTTGTGATTTTAAGTGTAAAGCTGATTAACTGAGAAACAAATTAGCAGGTGGCAGATACTCTCCTTGATGTCTTCAGATCAAGAGCTGTAACCCCAGTGGAACAAATTACTCTAGTCAAATGCAGTCAGACCCACCTTTAAGATATTTGGCAGCATCTAGACCTGCCTTGCCAGTTCCTTTCTGTGGCGATGTGACATAGTTGTAATAGAGCAACATGCACTAAGATCACTCAGTTGGTTTGTGCTCATGCTACCCAAAACCAGACCCTCTGGATCTACGTTTGACATCATCTTACAAAAATCTTAGCACTGTACTTGTCCAACAAGCTTTTGCATCTCTTTGCCTGTGATTATATGAATGCTTCCCCTGCACATGACTTGTGTGTGTGCCAGCCTGCTCTGCTGCACCCTGAACCCTCCTGAAAATGTCATTTGTCTTTGTGTCAGGAAAATATCTGTCCACTTTCTGGTATTGCTGTCCCAGCACATATGATATGTCAGTTAGGGACCATCTCAATCAGCTGGATGAAATGAGCAACCACATATTGAAGGATTGGATTTTGCTGTTCTGGATTAACTTGTGCTTCCAGACCTACAGATTATGGATGAGATTTTTTCTAGATTCATTTTCCAGCTTTCCTCTGTTCAAGTGGCCTCACCCATAACCATGGGATCATGGCAAGTTTTCAGAGGGAAAACTCACCACAAGGAAGCTGCACCCTCCAATAGACTTTGGAGAAGGGTGGATGGTGCAGTCTGTATTGAAAATAAGCATTGCTCTTTTCTCTGGTTTAACCCTCACTAGCATTTATTCTCCTCTCGAGAGCAGTCACATCTCTCAACTTTCAGAATTAAACAAGCCAGGATTCCAAATTTCTTTCTAAAGGCTTTCTAATTTCCTGTCTGTTGTAGAAACCATTTAATTATTGTTTGGTTCACATGGACCTTTCTTGGGCGTCATGTTCCAGCGTGTGCAGGGGTGCAGTTGGATCCTCTCCTGTGCCTGCTTATTCCATCAGCACAACCTGCCATCCAAGGGCTGTGTTCTCAGCTGACAGATTTTCACTTGCATTTCTCTGTTTCATGTTTTCATCCTGTTGCACATCCCAACCATTCTGTTTCAGTAAATGATCCAGGTGTTCACAGTGCTCTGCTGTTTTCAACACCTGGAAGTAAATATCCCCATTTGGCTCCCAGTAGAGCATTTTATGCACTGCACTATTACATCCTCTCACAGCACAAGGGGATAAGATCTAACACATTCTTCTTGCTTAGTAAATAGATTTCAAACCTCTTTTATTCAATTTTCCACTTTCGTTCAAATGTTTCATTATTTTCCCTCCAGAATATGTCCCTCAGCCCTGCAATATGCTTAATTGAAATTAACAAGTCTCTGCTTCAGTTGCTTGTTACCTCCTTTTCAAGTACAAGTATTATATTTAGGTTGGATTTTGTGGTGTTTTTTTTTCTCTCCTGCTACCTTTCCTGATTTGACAGGTTCTCACAAAATCCTTGTGAGAGATCTGCAGGTTCATGTGCCAGTTCTCAACAGGATTTTTCAAAAGGGGTAGTTCTGGACTCCAGCTCCATTATTTTAACTCCGTTCTGTGTCCGCGCATGGATGTACTTGTATTTCCATTCAACCATTTTTGTTAGCCAAGGAAAATACAATCTCACATTGTCTATAGTCTTCACTGAAAGTAAAGGAGATTTCTTACCTGATATTTTTTAGAGAGAGAGAGAGAAATTTTAAATCTGTCCAAAACCTCATCCCTGCCCCGTTTTAAACCAAACTCACATCTTCTTTACTTTTTCTTCTTCTTTCTTTTATAGCCAATGATTTGTTTCAGCTTCCTATTCATTGTCCAATTTTCTTTTACTCTGGAAATTTCTCACTCCTTTTGTTTTCTGACATTTAAACAGTGCTTTCTTTCTTTCAGCACAACCTTTCCTCCCACTCCCCCTAAGCTGCCTGCTTGCTGCTAATACTCCTTCTTCAAGCCGTTTATCTGTTTAGATTTCACTCTCTATACGTGGGAGAGACTTTTTTTTTTTTTTTTAACACTTTGAATGTGTCATTTTGATCGAAAACCACTAGGAGGAAGCATTCAACAAGTTTCAGTGTCCACATGCAGGTCTCAGTCAATTTTATTAAATTCAAATACTTTTGAGCAGGAACCAAAGGGCCTGCCAGGCCACAAATCTCCTTGAAAGTGTTGTGGCACTTAATCCCTTGAAGAAATGTGTAACTATTCACCTTCCAGTGAAACTGGCTCCTTTGCTCCTGCTAAAACAATTTCATGACTCCATCCTCTGAAGAACAGAAAACACTTCTAATTTCTGGGTTAAATTTTACCTTGACTGTTCTATTTGTCTTTTAAACATTTTTCTCCCTCATATTTTCCCACCTGTTTTATTTACTGAGGGCTACAATGCATCCTCTCAGCTGTTACGTCTAGACTGAACAAACTAAACTTGAATCTCTTCATGTCACACATTAGTATTTATTGTAAAATTGTTTGTCTGCTCTTGATTCAGTTTTAATTCACAGCTGTCGAATTGCAAAGGTTTCTGGCAAGTGGGAGGAAAAATGTCACCTTTCTTTCAAGTGCAAGTTGGAGTTTCATATTGTGCAGCTCCATTGATTTGCCCAAGAGCTGAGAAACACTCTGTGTTATCCACATGGTCCCATTAATGATAGTCTCACTGGTAGAGTCAGTCTAGCCTATGCTGGACTGAAGAAAAGAGCTTTTTATTCATTAGTTCCATGAAGTCCTTTCCACCACCACCACCCCAACCCTTTAACTCTTTTGTCTGGTTTCAGATATTCAAGGTTTTTCCATTACTTTGAATTTCTGTGAAAAATGAGTGTGCCTTAGGTGGTGAAATGAAACCCACTATAGAGTTACATATGTTCTGGAAATCTCATGTTCTTCGTTGGTATATTCATTGTTCCACATTGCTATCAAAGGAACAAACAGAAATGTCACGTGTTTGAGCTGGTGTTTCTCATGGACTGTCAAAGGGAAAAGCTCTCAGGCATCAATTTTTTGTTGTCTCTATTAATGACCTCTATAAAAACACAATAATTTGGGATAAAATTTGTAAGTGATACATAATTTATGGAAGAGACAACTGCTGAAGAGGCTAGGCTGTTAATGCAGTGCTCTCAGAATAATGACTAAAAGAAAGCATGCACAGGAAATACTGCTCTGCGTCACCAAAAAGGAGAGCAATCAATCTAGAAACAGGACTGCATGCCACACAGCCATCACACAAAACTAGGATTTTAGTATGGACATCTGTAGGACTCAAAATTAGGAGGTTCAGAGAAGCAGAAGAATTTGCAAGATTATTAATTTCTAAGAGAACATTTTCTAACTGCTGTGCTTATATTCAGAATTTTATCTCTCAGATGGTTGGGACCTTCTTGAGGTTTGGAAGGCCTCTTGTAGTTTTTCATTATACAGAGAGGGTTTGTAAGAAAGATGGAGAGAGGCTTTTTATCAGGGCCTGTACTGACAGGATAAGGGGCAAAAAGGTTGAGCCAGGACATAAAGAAGACAAGTTTTGCTACAAGGATTAGAGCATGCAGCTAATAATGCCAAGGTTGCAGGTTCAATCCCAAATAGGCTATTTGGTTAAGAGTTGAATTTGATGATCCTTGTGCGTCCTTTCCAACTCAGAATATTCTGTGATACTGTGATTCAACACATTGGCAAAGATTGCCCAGAGAAGCTGTGGATGTTCCCATCCATGGAAGTGCTCAAGGCGATTGGATGAGACTCTGAGCAACCTGGTCTGGTGGGAGGTGTCTCTACCCATGGCATGGGGGTTGGAATAAGGTGGCCTTTAAGGTCCCTTCCAACCCAAACCATTCTATGATTGTCTAATTAAAGAACATGACAAGAGAACTGTCTTCCGTTAAATAGTATCACCTTTACTCAGAAGAGTTTCTGCAGAAGGTAAAATTCACCCTAGGGATTACTTGTCTTTTCTTGCAAAATCACTTAGGGTACAAAATGATCATTTGCATCTGAACTCCTACATTGGTGAAGCTCTAATTAAAGATGCTACAATGCCAGGAATGACTAGGAGAAGGTAAGGGAATACCACAGAAGAAATTAAAAGGTAGTATAAATATTATTTATTTGCATCAGTCTTCAGACAATATTAACCGAAAACAGAGTCTTGATAATAGGTGTAATTTTTTCATAGTAAAAAGAGAATTTCTGTCCAAAAATCTCACAAGCTGAAGAAGTGAAAAAGACAGAAGAAGAAGATGACATGAGACAGGACATATAACTGCTACAGTAGAGAAGTGGTATCGAAGAGACAAGACAACTTGCTGCAGGTTGCAAGCAAAGTGCACAGCATGTCCCACTGAATCACAAAACCCAGATTCTTTTCTGGCTGAAATCAGTGTGGAGGGAAAAGCTCACCCAAACCTTGCCAGAACCTGGCAAACCCAACAGGGACCACCCAGCTACAGCCTTGTGACTAAGAAAGGTAAAAAGCATCTTACACTACTGTGTTTCAAGTTTAAGTAAGAAATTAAAATGACAGGGTAACTTGTGACCATGTCTAGTGCACAACAAAGGAAAACACAGCAGTCCTTAGGAAAGTGCATTCAGCTGGAAGTATCTCCAAAGTCCATGTGTAAAGGACTAAAGACTGAGCACTGTTTGGGCATGTGCTTTTCTGAGAAGCCCAAGCTGTAAGGACATGAAAACAAAGGACTTTATAAGGAAAATGAGGTGAGATGAGAGGCCACAAGAAATGAGAGACTATCTGTGCACCTAGTTCCATGAGAAGCAGAATTTATGATTGCACCCTTAGTCTCATGTTAACCCCAGAACCAAATTCTTCAATACAGTTTTCCTAATTGCCTGCATTTCTCATACTTTGGTTGCTTCTAATCTTTGCAGGAGAGAGAAAGCTGATTTCCCCATCAGAGATGCACAGGCAGAAGGAGGAAAAGCTCCTTCTTGCAATGGGACACCTCTGCCTTAGGTCCAGGCATCATTCCATGGCCATGGATGATGCTCACCACCATGAACGAGGACAGTTCTGACAGGTCCCACATGGAGCTATTCCACCTGGGTTTCTGGTGTCTAAGGGAGTGGCTGAAGCGATGTTACCAATTTCCAGCCAGTGGAAATGTTTATTTGTGCATCTCTTCTCTATCACATTATCAGGAATCAACTTGAACACAAACTTATCCATTAGGTGAAATTATGCAATAAACACAATTTGTTGTGGGGTGACTGACAGACACACAGCATAGCTGCCTTCACCTCACTGCCAGAGGAAACCAGGTTAAAAAAATAATCCTCACAGACAAAACATAAAACAAGTTTTTGCTCTGCTCAGTACAACTTCTGTAATACTAAGAGTTGCATTTATTATTTCATTAAACTTCAGTAACACAGCTACAATAACACACATGCCATGACTTATTCAGTAAATCGATCACATGGGAAGAAGTCCACTACACTGTGGCATATCTGTGGATCATGCAGGATCTATGTGACACATCTGTCCCCAAACATAAAAAAAAAAAGATTTAAAAAATCAGCAGCCAATTCAGTTTTATTGTGATAGTATCAATTAGGAATGAAATAAGAGTAAATTTAGCTCGTTTCCATTCCCCAGTTTATACTGATATTGACATTCATTTTCTGTTCTCCAGTAGATCCAGTGGTGCTTGGACTTTTATCTGCTTCTGGCACCAGGGAGTTGTCAGCAGAGGTCACCTATAGCTGCTGTGAATACACTGCAGCACTCAGGTACTGTGGGACCTGCTTTGCAGCGGGATGCCCTTGATCCAACAGATCCAAAACCTTTCTCCAAAGAAGTAAATACTGAAGAAAACTGGACACAGCAGAGCCAAAGGTCACGATTCACCAGCTACCACAGCTGACGGATCACCACCAACAGACTTCTTTTCACAGGGAGGCTGCCTCAGCTGAAATGTGTTTACAATATCATCTTCTGTGAACGTTTAAAAATATTCTTAACAACTTTGTCATCGATGAACTATTTAATGTCTGGAGATTGCTGATTACCTGTTATTTCTCCATTCTCAACCACGAGATTGCCACTACTCTCTCTTGTGACACTGTCATATGATGGAGGAATGGATACTGAGGACAAAGTCTCAGACTTGTCAAGACTCCTACCATAGTTTGCAGCCATCATAGATGCAATAAGGCCCTCATTCTCTGGAGCAGCCTCTGCCAGAGTGCCAGTATTGCAAGTTCTGTGATGGTACAGGTAAGAAGCCTGTTTTAAGGAGCGCAGGAGCAGGTGACTCCTGTAGGCACGCTGGATGACCGTGGCACACGCTTCCTCTTGTCTGTGTCTCAGCGTGGTAGATATTGGCTCATAGGACTGTTTGGACGGGTTGGCAGCCATGAATTTCTCCTCCATTTGTACTTTCAGAGTATCCAGCTCCCCAGAATCTCCCAACACTCTCTTGGTAAAAGCAAACAAGATATCCAAGCAGTGTATCTTGTCCCCACTGACCACAGGCAGGTCCATTGCTGTGAGTTCAACTTTGTTTGGTTTTGGTACACGTAAAGGTTCAGCCAGAGCATCTGCGAAGTCTGAAAGCGCAGAGAAAGTTATAAACTGAGTGGCCTCAGGATCAAACTTCTCCCAGATTTCATAAAAGATGTCAAAGTCATCTTCCCCTAAAGGCTCTGTACTTTCCTCAGTAGCAACATTGAAGTTCTCCAGAATAACAGCTATATACATGTTTACAACAATGAGAAATGATATAATGATGTAACTTACAAAATAAATAATACCTATGGCAGGTTTACCACATTCACCTATAGTACCATTTATGGTTGGATCGCAGAATGGTGGCCCAGTGTTTAAAATAGGACTGAGAAGACCATCCCAGCCAGCTGATGTGGTGATTTGGAAGAGACAGAGCATGCTGTTAGCAAAGGTTTGGAAGTTGAACATGTCATCAATGCCATCTTCCATCTTCACATAGGCAAAGTTAGCCATGCCAAAAATGGCATAGATGAACATGACCAGAAAAAGCAAGAGGCCAATGTTGAACAGAGCAGGCAGGGACATCATTAAGGCAAAAAGCAGAGTCCGAATTCCTTTGGCAGCCCGGATGAGTCTCAGTATTCGTCCAATCCGAGCCAAGCGAATGACCCTGAAGAGTGTGGGTGGTAAGAAATGCTCAAACGCTTTGCCGATGCTGGAAAGCAGTAAGGCTGAAATGGAAAAGACAACAACTAGTTGGAATATCAGATTTCTGCTTAACTAGTAAGTAGGATGGAATGACAATATCTACACTGTTGGGAAACATCTGATGTGTGTGTGCTAAGACCCTACCAGAACAACCTTAAGCAGAAGTTGAGTTGAAAAAATAGCTGTAGAAATCTGCAATTATGGGCTACATTCTTCAGCTATCGGGAGACAGTACCTGTTGCACTAAGGATGGCAAGCACCTTTCTATGCACCACTTAAAATACCTGTAGCAGTTGGCACTTGATGATCAATGGCTTTCTTTGACACTGGTTGCATGAATACTGCAGCAGGTGCAGGTTATGTTCTTACCTTCTGTATTTGACTTCCAATACTGACACTACAAAGCTGAACTAAGAAAACAAGAATACAATGTCATGGCCATCATTTAGATAATATAGGCTAGATATGTATAAGCAAACATAGAAGTTGTGCATGCGACTCTACAATGGCTTTTAGTTCATTCAGGGACACAGCTACACATGAATGTTACTTTTTCTTTGTTCGAATGAAAAAATGACATCTAGTAACACTAGAGAGGTTTGACTTCTGTAGGTTTAGCTGTTTTGGACACATTTTTCTGGATTTACAGTCCAGGAATTTAATTTTTCAAGGAAGAGCTGTAGTCTTATTGGAATCTTACTTAGCCAAAACATAAGTTATACTAAAGAAATTAAACATCTTTCTTCCCATAAATGCTCTCTCCAACTTGACAGCACTGGCTCTAGGAATAGTCAAATTGGCAGAAAGCTCAAATTGGCAGAAGAGCTCTTTACCCCATGCTTCCATTGCTGTCCCTTCAAATAAAATCTAATACATTTGTGATCATCTTTTCTATCCTGTTACAGAGTGTGAACCTTTGCTTTCAATCGGCAATGCCTGAGTTTACAGAGACTGAATTCTGTACTCTATAATTTAATTCCAGTTTTCCTATTTTCTATAGATTTCTGTTGCCTGTCACAAACCAGATGACAAAACCTAAAAATTTGATCTGAATGAAGATTTCTTAGTTGGCACTAAATCAGTGACAATGGAATTATCACATAATATGATACTATTATGATGGGTTACTCCTTCCATCTTTCAGACTATGAGAACAACAACAACCTAAAGAACCATTTTGAGACATTTAACATAAGAGTTCCCTTTTTTGTATATACGTAAAAAATAGGTGGCTTTAGTTGTTTTTTCTCAAGACTTTGTGTTATGACTAAGATTTCAAGATCCATTTGAAGTTGATAAATTTTAACCATTTTTCTCTGTAAATAATAATAATTGATCTAGTATAGAATTTGCCAAACAATTTTACTTACCAACAAGTGACATAATAACAACAACCAAATCAAATATGTTCCAGGCATTTGAGAAATAGTACTGCCTCAGAGCCAGCAATTTCAGTACACACTCTGCAGTAAAGATGGCAACGAAGAGTATGTTGATCTTGTTCAGGACGTTGACCTTTGTCTCACTTTGCTCATGGGTTTCCACCATCATCGTGATCATGTTAAGACAGATGAGAGCCATGATGACAACATCAAAAGTTTGGCATGTTACAATGTCAAAAAGGAACCCTTGGTATCTGTTCTAGAGGAAAAATATACATTTGGCATGAGTGATGAAAGCAGGGAGCACTCATCTGTCCAGGTTTCCAACAGCTTCAGTTTTTATGTTGGAAAGTCACTTGACTACGGTGAAGTCAGAGAAATTTGAGAAAGGCAGAAAATAAAAATGACATTAAAAATCCCTTCTCATCCTGAAGTTTAATCAGTTCCAAGGTGAATGTAAAACTTAACAATGTATATGGAGAGAACTTCATAAATATTTAACCTGTAAAATAATTCAGGCAGCTTTTTGGTGTGGAATTGACTTTATAACACACTGTGAGTATCAATGTGAAGGTAGTATAAATAATTTATATGCAGTATATGAACATGTGCACTTTTTGGTGAATTAAATTGCACTTTTGCAATGTATTTTCATTTTGAAGAATTCAGCCTTACCAGTGGTCTTGGAATGGGTTTTTGAGGTTTCTTAGATCCCAACTTTTTCATTGCATTGTAGTATTTTTTCTGTTCTTCTGTCATAAAGATATCTTCCCCACCTAAGTATACAAAGAAATGTCACTGTTATTAGGTGAGAAAGCAGCACTATTGTAGTTACAACGGCCAAAATTCTGGAAATTTGCATTCCTTCCTTGTTCACATCTTGCTGGTACTGGCCTTTTTCATAACATGTAACTGTGTCCAAAAAAATCAGAGTGGCACAAACCAGACATGCACTGAGCAGAAGTCCTGGGGTGAAACTCAGCTCACTCAAAAAGCATAAAAACAAAGGATCTACTGAAAAACCTGAAGAGGAACAAATCTTTCCCTGCCTTTTCATATCCTGGGCTTGTGGAATATCCAAAATACTCATGAGAGTACCAGACCAGTTTCTAAACAATGAGTCTCCTGTCATGCTCGTTTCCCAAAAAGGAGCAAAATTTTAAGAGGCTTCAATATGTTTGGGGAAGACCTAGGTGTTCAGGTTATATGGGAAAAGAAATGAGAAAGAAACTCACTCTGAGTGTTATTTCTGGTAAATCAATTACTAATGCTCTGGTAACTGCCAATAGAAGTTTTAGATTCTATGTATAGGGCCTTGTTCTCTAAAGATAGCAGTGCTCAAGATCAAAGCACAGCCAATATACTTATCTTTTTCTTTTGCTGGTTGAAGTTGTCAATAATAACACCAACAAAGAGGTTCAGAGTAAAGAAAGAGCCAAAGATGATGAAGTTCACAAAGTAGAGATACATGTACAGACTGTGCTCCATTCGTGGCTGGTCCTCTTTCTGCAAGAATAAGAAGGAACTTGAAAAATAACCAATACCAATGTGGGCCTAATTCAAAATAATCTTCATATTGCAGATCCTCTCACAAATTGATTATAAGAGGAACTACAATTTACAGCCTTACTGCTAATGCTGACAAAACTGGTGCAGTTTAAAACTACCAACAGTGTATAACACCAAATTTTATTGGCATATGGCAGTTTTGAGAGGGGAGGAAAGTAACAAACTCTCTGTGACTACTAGATGAATCAGAATTCTAGGACCTCATAGAGACATTATTGCTCAGATGCTGACTACCATCCCTTTTGAATTAAACTTGAACCTTACGAAATGATACACCAAGCAAAACAACTGAGACATAACTAAAATAGTGCTACAAAGTATTTATGATGTGAAAACTTGCTAACTTGATTTCTTTTACAATGTTTGTTTACTGGCTAAAGCATTGCAGGACGTGAAAATTTCATTAATACTGAGATAAAAACTATTTCCACTGAAAAAATTTTAGAGCACGACTTAGTCTTTGGCTAATGGTGAATGAGGTTTGCTTTCCCCCCTCCCTTTTTTCACAAAAACTGATTGTTGTGGGATTTGTTCTTTTTCCTTTTCAAACCTAATATAAAATTCCCCCCTTTGAAATTGATTGAGGCCCTGCTAAAATCAATAGAAACAGTTAATGAATTGAATAATCTTAACATAACTTTCACAAACATTTCAGAAGCACCAGTTCAGTTCCTTCCAATAGGAATAGGTGCTGTAAATTGCTCAGTACTTGAAAAATAAGCAAACTATTTAAAAATCAAATTCCAAGCTCTTGCCATAAGAAATCTTGGTCCAGATATGTTGCTGGTTTTTTCTTTCTCAGCAAAAGCTTCTGTGGTGGTTATTTTGAATAAAAGCAAAACCAGAAGAAAAATAAATTTTCAAATTGAAACACAAAGGAAAAAAAACAACATTGAAACACACCAGAAAAAAAACGTTTTAATATATAGTTACTTCCAAAATTCTTTGAATCCTTTGAACTCATTATAAAATTAAGAAAGTCTCAATTTCAAATTCTTTGCCTCCAAAGACATATCGCTTTGTTCTGTAATAACACTGAATGATACTTTTGATAAGACAAAAAAGGTGCCTGGCTGTATAAAAATTAGGCATATTAATACTAGTGATGCCTAAGAATGTATTTTAATGGTTGCTTAGCCACAATAGCTCAATTCTTGAGGGAGTTTTATTTTGTATTTTGAAGTGGACTGCAAATTCTATTACTGTAAAACATTCAGGTTTAGTCCAAGCTTGAGTTTCACAAGAGGTGTGTGAATTTACGTGCCAAGAAACTCTCAGCTCCCCTCTCCCTGACAGATATCCAGTTATTAATAGAGCCAATGTAGCATAAAGTGGTGCTCAGCTGAACAATATAAGTACCCAGGGGGAGCTGAAATGCTCCCTGGATCCCTCTGGGAACATCAACTAGATCTTCATTTACCACAGAGGGCACTTGGAGGCAAACTCAGGTGGAAACCTTACAGAGTAACTGCATTTAGGTGGATCTGAGCTCAAAACCTGTCCCCGTTACCACAGAGGAGCCTTAGGATTCTATGAGTAATTTGCAGATTAAATGTTTACATCAGCTGATGACAAATAATTACTGGAAAGATTTAGCACAGACAAACAGCAGGTGTAGAAGTGGGGGAAAAAAAACTAACACTGCCCTTGCAGAAAGCAGAAGCACCAACAAAAAGTAGGGTTTGAGTACAATGACTGACCTCTCGTGAATCTACTGCTGCATACATGATGTCCATCCAACCCTTAAATGTTGCCTAGAATGAGAGATTATGGAAAATGAGCTGAACTTTGACCATAAAAGTCTTCTCATAATTTGCAATATCCAAATGACACTGACTGGAGCGAGAGCCTTCGGTATGATCACGCACACAAAGCACCAAGGTCTGGCTGCTGCTCCATGTGGGGCATTCTCAGCCTCATTAGGAGATGAAAGCTGGCAAGGGTGGGACAGAACATATTGTCCTAGGGTGCTGACAGAGGAAACCTTTATTAACATGATACTAAAGGCCTTGCAACCCTCATGGCTGAATAAATCTGTATTTTGACAGAACAGGTCAATATTTGCCTCGGCTTTCCTTCTGAGATTGACTCCAGCTCTCAGGACCATGAACCTGCTGGAGGCTGCAACAGTACTTGCCCACAAGATACTTGCTTTATGATCTGGAAAATTACAGCAGGGCCTCATTTATCCCCCTTTTTCAATCTGTGTGCATGAACAGCCAGTTACATGGGAAGAGCAAGCTGTGTTATATTTCACCCTTTGTGCCACCCACAGAGATGAGTTAGGAGTTGACAGAAGGTCAAGCCCATCTGACATGGTGCTGGCTAGTGAGGGCAAGCAGCACTTACCACCTGAAGAAGAGCCAGGTAGCCAGAGCCAACATTATCAAAGTTGACTTTAAGGTTGACCCAGAATATTTTCCCTGTGTTATTATAATTCTCACAGTCTGTCTTGTTATCAATAGAGTTATTTAATTTAGAATCTTCTTCTGTCAGATTGACACATTTCCCAAACTTCCCAGCAAAGAGATTCACTCCCATGATGCTAAAGATGAGCCAGAAGATGAGGCAGACGAGCAGAACATTCATGATGGAAGGGATGGCTCCCAGGAGGGCATTGACAACCACCTTAGATGAAATGGGAGAGAAAAAACACAGTTCAAAAAGAGATGGGCTCAGGTATCAATAATGAGCAGTCAGTCACCTCTGCAAACAAAAACGTGATGTTTTCTGTGTAAGAACTAGTCACAGCTGGCAGGGGTATCTTGAACAATGCCCACAGCATTTCTTGGGAGATTCAAAAGAATAATTGACAATTCTTGGTTTGCTGTGAGCCCCTACTACGTAAGTATATTAAAATGTGAGTCCATCCTCTTTTCTTTTTTTTTGCCTTCCCTTGGTTCTGGAGTACGAGATAGTTTGTTGATTTCTGTTTTTAAAAATTTCTGAAGTGTTCATCTATGAGCACTTCTGTCAACAGTAGTTTTTAAGAGGACCAGTAATAACTCCCCACTAGTATTTTGCTACATATATTATTTTTGGTGGACTGGGGTTGTGTTTGGGGTCTATAATAGTGGGCTAGGTCCTTTTTCTGTGCTAGGTGCTGTACAGTCACAGAAAATGTCCATGTAGATTAGATGCATGTTAAGATATGACATATTGCTTCATAAAATGGGGTAGTGTAGGAAAATGATGAGAATATATCTTTGAGTTTCACCGTGAAGGCAGTGAACTCAGCTGTTAGGTTGCAAAGAACAGCTGGATGGACCAGCAGAAAAATTAAAAAGCTTTGTGAAGGATTTTGGAGACCATGTCACACACCTTCTGCATAGCAAGGTGGGAAGTATGATGTTATCTCTTCCAAAATTAACTCCAGACATTGAAACTTTGATACATTCTGTTAATTAATTTAATGCAATTTCTCTCTGTCTGCACAGTGACACAATTGCAATCAGAGAGCTCTCAGCCGCACTTCCAAAAAATATCCAAAAGCAATTTCTATCTCAACTGCACTGAGTCTGCATTCCATAGAATGGGTTGGAAGGGACCTTAAAGATCATCTCGTTTCAATCTTCTGCCATGGGCAGGGACACTTTTCACTAGACCAGGTTTTTCAGACCTGACCCATCCAACCTGGCCTTGAACACTTGCGGGGCGGGGGGGCAGCCACAGCTTTTCTGGGCCACCTGTGCCAGGCCCTCACAGGAAACGCTTCCTAACACCTACTCTGGATCTCTCCTCTCAGTTTAAAACCATTCCCTCTGTAAGAGTGTGACAGTGATGCCATATATATGTCCACCATCAGTTTTCACATGGCAGAGCACATTCTGTAGACCAGACTTTTGCCCAAACACCACTGTGGTTGTGCTACTGTTTCCCATTGCAGTGTACAGATGTCTCTTTTCATATGGCTGAGGAAATCTCTCTCTGCATTCTCAGAATGGTAGATTTGTAAGTAAATGTAACTAATGTCCAGCAGCATCACTTTGTTCCAGGTGCTCCTTTGATGGAAAAAAACCCATCAAATATTCTACAGACAAACAGTCTTGATTTGTGAAAGAAATCTCTTTGAAACAATAATTTGAGCAAAGCACCTTCTAATATTCTAAAGTTTTTGTAAATCAATCCAGTCAAAACTTGCAGAAGGGAAGTGACTCTTTCCTCTGAGTTAGTCTTCCATCAGACTTCAAAAATGAGAGCAGTGCTCACAGTTTTTACTCTCTGTTTTATTTTTGCCTGTCTTGTAAGACAGGAGGACAAGAATCACTGAGCAGCAATGGAACAAAGTTCCACCTAGGCTAGTTTTAGTTTCAACTACACTTAGGATCAATCACTCCAGGGAAGACTATAAGGAACATCCAAGTACAGGAGAGCACAAGCAAGGAGCTCTTTAAAAATTCATTTTACAGTTCCTATACTGAACTCGGGGTAGACATGTGAACTTCATAACGACACAGCCATGAGTAACAAACCTGCTTTGTGCTTATCAGTTCTGACAAGCTCTGATTTGTAATCAGTCTTACCCTCATTCCCTCAAACCGTGACAATGCTCTTAAGGGTCTCAGAGCTCGGAGAGTCCTAAGAGATTTCATGGGGCCAAAAGAACTGCCAAAGAGATTTATCAAAGAGACCTGAACAGGAAGAGAAAAGAAAGTATTAGCAAAGTCCTGTCATCTGTTTCCTTTATTTCTGTTTAAAAAAAAAAAAATCTCCCCATAGTTTCAGTGTCTGGAGCAAAATATCCTGACACCGTCACCACAGGAGGTAAAAGTGCTGTCAGAAATTTACATCCAGAAAGTAATCAGGGATTCTGCGATTCTGCTGCTACATCCCCTGTCAGGACCTGTGGGAAAACAGCAAAGGCAGAACTTACGCCTACAATAAAAAAGTCCAGCCAGCACCAGGCATTGGTGAAATACTTCTTGAAGCCATAAGCCACCCACTTCAGGAGCATCTCCAGAACAAAGACAAAAGTGAATATTTTATCAAGAAATCCCAGTATCTTTTCAATTCTAGTTCTCTCATGTATGTGTATGTCTTCAAATGCCTGGAATCATAACATATAGATAAAAGGCAAAAGTCAGAAACGAACCTTCTAAAATCAAAGTCAAGCAACAGTAAGAGCCCTTGGTCATTCAGTATGTTTTAACACAGATCTAAACACCATGTGCTACTCTAATCTGTGTCAGCTGACAAAAGTATAATTCTCCCTGTCCTTTCTATGTCTTTTTCTCTATTTAGTACAGCCCTGTGGATGCACCATCATACACAATGAGATCCTAGGAGGTTAGTATATATTTTTAGAAATTTTTATCAAGCAATGTATATATTTAAGAGAGCTAAGTACTTTTCCCCCCAAGTATTAAGAGTCACTTGTTTGTTTTAATGGCATAAAAACTCCTTAATATTTCACAACTGTGACATAACTTCCTGAGAAAAATTCAGTATACAGCCAGAATAGAAACAGCTTCTGAGATTTACATATTTTTAGCTTTGCTCATGCTCTCTCATAATTTTTAATAATATGAAAAATAGATTTGCAATAATTAAAATAGTGAATAACTGACTGCTATTTGCTCCTTAGGAGCTCAAAGATATTCGCTGTGTTTGCTGCAAAAATTAACATCTCTGATTAAAGCCAAAAATCCTTCTGAATAAATATATGCTGTACTAACCAGGGCTCCACTGCTCAGAAGAATCATGAATATGATAAAGGATTCAAACCAAGAGTGTTCAACAATCTGGTAGCAGGTTTTTCTCAGATTCCACCACGTTTCTCCTCCAAACTTTGTAGCACTCCCCGCGCAGCAATGGAAGTATCGAACACAACCTGAAAGTGAGAGACAGCAATGAGTGCATGGAAGGAATGCACATGAACAAAAAGGGTTGCTCAAGAAACTTCTGACTATCAACAGTCACAGTAACTGCATCACTGTTGGTTATTTTCCCTGTTTTTCCATGAGATAAAAAAAGAGTAGGAAATATCTAATTTAATTTACCTTGTAGCTCGTACTTATACACACATAAAATAGGTGGAGCCCCTTTATAAAACTTCACATTATTTCAAGATACTTCTGAGACACTGGACAGGCTCTAACTGACCTGCTGTTTGGGCTCACACAATTTCAGGGACCTGGGAAGAGTCTCAAGGTTACAAAAGCCCCTCTCAGTTTCTGCACACTCTTTGGAAAGCAGAGGTGAGATGCCCAGAACAGAAAGGCTTGAAAACAGGGCAGGTAAACAGCTGCCTTCAATATTGCAACAATATATCATGCTTTGAGAGGTCTATGCATTTATTCTTTTGCTTCCGAATGCATGCAGTGGCTGATTTTATATCACATAACCTGCAAAAATATGTCATATCTCAGCTGATACATAGGCTTCATAAAAGGAGACATCTCCTTCCCAGCTCACCAGATCCCTTCTCACAGCAGACGACGATGCCAGGGCCTTCTAATGTTTCCTGATCACTCCCTTACAAAGTCCAGGGTTTATTTACTTACTAGTTTTTCCAAGAACTAACTCATTTTGGCTAACTTTTCCCTTTCTGTATTCTCTTCATTAATTCATGTTCTCACTATGGCAAACAATGTCGATCAGAAGGCTTCTGTCATTTGCAAGCATGGAAAAAATAATATATACCTGTGTTGTATATATATAAAATCTTATATGTTTATTATATATAACCTATATGTTATAGGCTATAATGCATGTAAAAAATTCTGATTATTTTAATTTCAATAATCCGCAGTAATTTGGATCTGGAATGTGAGGAGGGTCGGAATCTGTGTTAGGTACAGACTTGCTGTACTCTCAGTCGACCTCTCTAATGGTTTGGCCACAGCAACCACATTCCAACCAGGGACTACAGAGGGCAAAACAAAGCTTTTCATATTTCTTCTCTGGAGCAGGGAAAGAAAGGGAAAAAAAAAAAAAAAAGAAATAAAAGATTTTATTCTAACAGGCATAACATTGTGAAAGCTACATGTTATTATGTATTAGGGTAGGAAGAAATCATAAAAGTACTGAACACATCCCACAACAACTTGCCAAGCTGGATGCTGTGTGATGATTTGAGAAGAGATTCTCAAATTGTTTAAGGTCCCTCCTTCCAACCCAAACCATTCTACAGTTCTGTGAATCCAGCTCATCCTAGCAGCTTCTCTCTGCTTATGTCACTCCTTTGTTTGTTACAGAGATGGTTCACGAAATGCTATTCAAGGAACAGACATTTTTACTGCTGCAAAGTATTAATAAATCTGATGTGCCAAGTGCCTTTTCCCAGTGGCCACTTTCAGGTGAGACCTGGCCACATACAATTCTCTTACGTTAAAAGCCCAGAGTGACTTCGTTGCTGTCCAACAGAATTAAATTCATCTCACCTCACTATAGTAATCTCATTTTTTGGAATGGGTATATTGCATTGCCCAAGTCCCAGTTGGAAGCAGTTTGCTTTAAGGAAGAGGGGGTTTATTTTCCAGGCCTCTTGGTCACTGTGTTGACTAGAAAGGGAAATGATTTGGACTATTTAGCCGATTTCCAGACAACTAAAATTAACTGAAAACAAAAAGGCCAAGCATCACTAGAGAAACAAGTTGGGTGTTGATCCTTCTCACTTTTCAGCAGTGAAACCTCCAGAGTCTTACCTTCTGGAAAGCAGTTTTCTGGAGTCTTGAAGTCTTCAGAAAATTCTGGAATCTGCCTCAAAACATCTTCAGGATTTGTCAGATCCACTGTGCTTCCTTCAGAAGAGCTAACACTGCCAAACTACAGAGCAAGATAGTATCAGGTACTGCTCCTTTCTATGTTCAGCTCCAAATGAATAAATTCATCCATGAACAAATAAAACTCAAAATTAAAACTTGGCTACGTACTAATATTACAAGTAGTGTTGGTAATGGAACGAACTTTGTGGTTTTAAAAGCATGTGAGTTTAGAAGTACCAAAAGGTGTGTCCAAATAGAGGCCAAAGCTTAATAATTACAATACCTATCTACATGAACCAGAGGTAACTGCTTAATCAGCTGGTAAATTGAAGAGCTTTGAAATTACACATTAGGGCAGGTAGTCCTCAAAGCAGGATAAACTACTTGGGTTAAAACCATGAAATCATAAAAAGATGTATTCTAACAGAGAACCAGATAAATATATCTGTTGTTGTGTCAGGAACTGAGCACCCAAGGCAGCATTTATGAAGTAGAAACTGGAATCATACCCTGTATTTTCAGTTTTAAAGCTTTTTACCATCCTGTTACACCATATGCAAGCTTTGATGAGCCAGAATTTTGTTACAATTACTTGCCCTATGCTTTTTTCTTTCATGTTTGCAGAATGCTGTTTTTTACTTCTTTGAATGCACTCTATATTCCAAATTATTCTAAAATTACTGTAAATTAAGAGCTACCATCTTTAATGACATAGAGGGAAACTCATTTCATTATGTTTCTTGAAACCAAGATATTTAGGACACAGGCAGACTTGCTGGAATTTCCCACTTGGACACTTTTAATACCTTTTTTGTTTTTAATCTTTCTCTTTGTTGTTGTTGTTGTTGTTGTGGACTCAGACTTTAATAAATGTAAAGTAGCAGAGAGAATATAAATTATTTATAATTACTACAAAATTACTTTGCAGTTTTTCCATTTCTAAAAATCTTTACTATACATACATTTTTCTTAAAAATAAATACCCAGAAATCCAACACAGCTTTGATTTCATTCACAGAACTCCAGGTCCATAGTTATCACTGGTCCAGCCAGACCAGCTACTACAAGCTCAGAGCTGCTTCTGGCACTGATCTCCACTCCAGCAAATCCGTGAATAGGAACATCCCTGTCCTTAAACAGTATTGGAAAACCAAGCTGAGAAACAATTGTTACCTCTTTTTGTTCTGGTGATGGTGGTTCGCTCTTCCTGTCCCTTCCTAGGTAAGGCACATTGAATTCCTCAGAGGAAAATCCGGATCCTTTACTCCAGCTGCCTGAATTTTTTGTTCTGTCTCCTCTTTGCCTCAGGTGATTTTCATCCTGAAAATAATCTGTGGATTAGAGGAAGTTTCTTTCCATTTTTAGGAGGGGGACAAGTTGGAGGGGAAAGAAAGATAAGACATGCATTGAATTTAAAGTGGGAGTCTCCAGACAAAAGTCATAATAATATAGGATCATTCTGAGTCTGATTTTACTTAAGGTTAGGGAATGGGAATTTTTTTCTGACAGACGTGCAGCAAATTAAGGAAATTTAGTGATCCATTCAAAAGTTAAATGAGAAATTTTGCATAGGAATTTAGATTGAAACTTAAGGTGGGAAATCTTGAGACTCGAATGGCAATTATGGTTAAAATAGAACTGAAGAAACAGGGCAATGTATGCTGTGATATCAGAAATATGACCTTAGTAGAGCCACTCCATTCTTAATCCTACTAACTTCTTCTAATAATTACTACACACAGCGAGGACAAATACCAAGTATGGACCAGAACTATAAATTCATATTATGAGTCCATCCATGATCATGTTCTTTATGCAGAACATGTATTTTTGCTCTTTTGTGTAGATTATACCAAAATAGTTGACGTTATTCACATGAATTTTTATATAAAAAATCCAAGTTCACCAAGGACTGCCACAATCACCCATGGGTTACATCAGTACCTCTGTGCACCGCAACATGTCAGTCAGGAATCACTGCAACACACTCAACAATTTATGGTCTTTCTTCTGAGAATATGAAAGAATCTTGATTTTAAAAGGCTCCAAGTGGTGATTTACCCTCATTCTAAATATTTGTACTTTTGGTTCTAGTACAAAATGTTGTAAGTCTCTGGAAATGGGTCAACATATTCCACCCTGTTCTGCTAGAGACCATCTTCTACCACACGTGTATCCCTCTTTCTCTCTGTAGGTATAAACACAATTTCACTGTTCCAGTGCAAATATAGGAATTCATTACCTGCTTGCTGTATTCTGGGTCTGTAAATGTGCTCAGTTTATCATCATCCTCAAAACCCTCACTCGTGTTCTCCTGCTCAGCAATAGGGACACAAACAAATATATTGGGATTGCTAACAAAATCTTCAAGAGCTGAGCATTTGTCCCCATTTTTCTCAATCCATTCGTTATTGTAATTCTCTTTACGATTTTTTATTTCTTCACACTTGAACCCAAGTGAGTTCTGTGCAGTCAGTTTGATTTTCTTCCTGTGCACTTTCCTTAAATGCCTGAGCTTTCCACAACAGGTATCCCAGGTCTTGCTCTTGACAAAGTGAAATCCCTTGTGGATCCGAGCGAAGGCAATCCGGAGATTGTTCATCTCTCCATCATCCTCTGTTGTCTGGAGACTGTCAGCACTGAAGGAATTCAGCAGTAGTGCAATGAAAAGGTTGAGAACCTGAACGTCACCAAAATAATAAAAAAAGTTAAAGGTCTGGAGAGTAGTATTCAGAAATCTGAATTCTATCTTTGAAGAACACAGATACTACCAAAGTTCAGTCTTATTGAGCAAACCAAAACACAGTCATAAGGAAATGACAGTCACTGATCATATTGTGTTTGATGAAATCCATTACTCTCTCAGAAATATCAGTTCCCGTGCCCCTCTTCCCCCAAAACTATTATTTTAAATACAATGGGAAACAGAGCTGTGCATGCCAAATGAATTATTTGGCCAAAGCAGTACTTCAAAGGTTAAAATAGTAACATAGTCTATGATCACTGCATGTCAGTTTAATAATTGTTTGTTCAAATTAGAATTAAATCAGGCCTCTGTGGAGTTACTTCCAAAATTTTGTGAGATCAGATTCGGCCACAGAAATCCCATCAAATCTGCCACACTACCACAAAAATCAAAACCAAGAGAAGCTCAAAGTGAGGTTTCCTTCCCATTTTGGAGTACATTTAAATAGAAGAATTTATAAACAGTTTGTTTTATGTTTGCTTGGTTCTAAGGGATTGTGAGAATTTAATTTGATTTTTTCCCTAATGTTTCAGTTTGGAATGGGATCCATGTATCTTAATTTTTGTCATGTCAGAAGTGGGCAAACACCCCTGAGTCATCCAAAGACCAAAGGCTGTGGAGAATATTCGCCCTCCAGAGATCAGTTCATCCCATCTGTCTTAATTATTGACCTTAGGCTGGAATAAATCTCATTGTTGGATACATTTCTGTTTCCTTGGGCAATAAGAAAGCCTAGACAAAGAGTGCAGGCTAAACATTTCATTGTTTGACAGTTAACATGATGTGATATGAGTATCACTCCTTTCATCACTCAAATCAATTTTTTGCAGTGTGGAACAGGTGAGATATTAAACCTTGATATTTGGGATTCAGCCACAGAACAGATATTTCCCATAAAGGGCTGCCTAAAATTAATTATTTTCATAAATCTTTTTTTTAATTAAGAGAAGTTTGGAATATGAATGATACTAAGAAGGACATGAGAAATGAAGCTGCTAAAAGAAGATATTTATGATTTGGGCATTAAGAAATGACAGAACAGGACCAGGAAAGCAGGCCTGTCCTTATGCCTCAGCACAGTGTGTGAGGCTGTGTAGGATACACTATAACAAGCTCTAGGTCTGGGGTATAAACATACTTAGAGATGACTAAGAAAATCCTGATCTCAGTGGTAGGACTGTAGATTGTTCCATTTCCTGATAAAGAATTCAAGACTTGCATGAGTTCTTACCAAAAAAAAAAAAAAAAAAAAAAAATTGATTTACAGAGGGACTTAAGCACTTGGCTTGATTAATTCAAGCAGGTAAGCCGTAAGCCTCACTGATTATTTACATCCAAATCCCAAGATGTGAAGAAACCTGTATTCTATTTACTGCAAAGATCTTCCTTCTCACATTGCCACATGAAAAGGTCAAGTGATGCTGTGTGCAAAGAACACAAAATGGGAAAATACAGAAAATGGCTCAAAGGTGAAAGGCAAAAGAGGCTTCTGCAGACTGTAACACACAGGTAACTTACCTATCTGTGTTTAGGGAAGGTACCTTTTGTTGACAAAACAGCAATTAAGTAGATTCTACCACAGACAGGATGAAGAGAAGAAAATACTGGCAAACTTACCACTAGATTTCCCAGCACCATGACCAGCAGAAAGACAAAAAGACACAGTGGTGGTTCAGCAACCACCATGCAGTCCCACATAGTCTCAATCCATTCTCCACAGAGAATCCGGAAAATGACGAGGAGTGAATGGAAAAAGTCCATCATGTGCCAGCGTGGCTTGCAATCTTCACTTATTTTAGTGCAGTGTGTCTTATAACTTTTCCCAAAAAGTTGCACCCCTACTATGGCAAAAATGAAAATGATGATTCCCAAGACGAGGGTCAGATTACTCAGTGCTCCCAGGGAGTTACAAATTATTTTAATTAGAGTGTTTAAAGTCGGCCAGGACTTTGCCAGTTTGAAGACCCTCAGCTGTGTAGCAACATAAAACATAGTGTTAGGCATTGGTAGAGATAACCCGTCATTGCACCATGCAAATCCTGCAATAACCAAACTACAGGTAGTCTGAATTACTCTAGCCATGCAGTATTTGTGGCACTGTGACATTAATACTTCTAAAAAGTATTTATAATTTTTTTTTTTCCCACTGGACAACATTGCAAACATAACCATCCCATAAAGGACCAGGCAAACTCGAGTCCCTGATAAGTGTTTGGCCAAGACAGGCAGGTGTCCATACAATGCTCCTGATGTAGGTTATGGTGCCTAACAAAGGACTAAAAGTTGGGGGACTGGCTGCTGTAGCACAATGAAAAGAGTCCGTCTATTGGTAAAGCAATGTGATATGGATACCTTAAAGATAAATGTGAAATGATGTTAAGCGTTTTTTTTTTCTATTTGTACTCTGGCACTCTTTTCCTAATTTCTCATGCTTGTTTTTAATGTTTTTACAGCAGCTTTGTAACATGTCCACTCTGGAATACTTTTTCCTTTGAGTATTTCTTAGCATATTCAAAAGAAACATATATATCATTAAACTCTGACTCTAACATCACAAGGAGTTTAAGGGTGTGCCTCTTATTCTTAATGCCAAAGGAGGAAAATTATCTGGAAAAAAATTATAGTTTCTTGCCTCCTAACTACAGACAACAGAAGTATTCTCTATTAAATTCACAAAGTAAAGTTTCATACAACTGAGGAAGTGTGAAGCATTACCAGTCTGAAGGATCGTAAAACTGACAGGGTTCCTCCTTTTCGTCTTTCTTTCTTGTTTTTGCTCTTGGGAAAACTCAGTTCAATTAAACTCAGTGTGACAATTACACTGTCAAAAATATTCCAGGGCTGCTGAAAATAATAATAGGGATCAAGAGCAATGATTTTTAAGATCATTTCTGCAGTGAAGATTCCTGTGAAAACCTGTGACAAAGGAACAGCAGCATTAGCCTAAAAGTAGCCACGAATTTATCTTATTTTTAGATCATGTTCCCACATTCATGGAGAGGTTAATAAAACCCATTTTTATGATGTCCTAATGCACTTTTAAGTAAAATAGGGGGATTGTTTTCTGCCTTCTTGGGATCATGTCAAAGTGTATTAAAATGAAAAAATCATGAAATTGTATATATTAGAAATAAAGTTTATAAATGCAGAATTTGCTAATTTTTACTGTTACGCTTTATGTCTCAAGTGAAAACAACCATCAGTCAATCAATTATTGGTATAAGATGTTGCATAGCTGAGAATTTACTTACCAAGTTGCCCACATTAAGCATGAATTTAAAAGTATGTGACATATTATTGTGCTCCAGTGCCATGAACAAAGTGTTCATCACAATGCAAGCAGTGATAGTGAGATCAAAAAAGGGATCCTTTATGAAAGCAGACACTTTTTTCTTGATTCGCATCCAAAGTGGACAACAATCCCAAATTAGATACTTTAAAGCAAGATTCTTCAGGCGTGGTGGGCACCTCTGCTGAGCTCCTTCATGTTCTAAATGCAAAAGGAAACCCTCCCATCACTAAATGGTTATCACTGAGCGAGAGAGTGTAATAACAACTTTGAGCATTCAAAAGGAAACCTCTCAACTCTCATAGAGCCCAAAGCTGCCCTGCACTTTAGAATCATAGAATCGATTGGGTTGGAAAAGACCTCCGAGATCATCGAGTCCAACCCTTGGTCCAACTCCCGTCTGTTTACTAGATCATGGCACTCAGTGCCATGTCCAATCTCAGTTTAAAAACCTCCAGGGA
>JAWWEU010000081.1:4633173-4650165 GCA_035583155.1 Acropternis orthonyx | reverse complement strand
CTCTTCTCCAGACTAAACAATCCCAGCTCCCTCAGCCTCTCCCCATAGGATTTGTGCTCTAGTCCTTTTACCAGCCTTGTTGCTCTTTTCTGGACCTGCTCCTTTCTAGCATTCATTTAATCACTATGTCAGCTAATAACTGTGAAGACAAAAATTCAAAGAAAACTGGATTCCAAATGGATTCATGAGCACTTCCTTCAAAAGCCTTTTTTTCTGTCTTAGACTCAGAGTGGTACAACAGTCATCTGACTAAATGCAGGTATTTGGGATGCAGAGACCACTGCACAGCTTCTCAGGCCCTTGTAGGTCAGTAGAGCAGCTACAGCACTTCCCACCCTGCCCTCACATAGATGGCTGGGACAGCAGCTGTATCACACCCAACAATGCTTTGTCTTCTTTGACTCTCAAGGCACTTTAGAGACTCAATGGCACACCCAGGAATTCTGACTGTAGGCGAGGCAAATCCAAACTATGGTGCCTGAAGTTTGGCCTTAGGCCACTTCTACAGGAAAGGTCACACCTACCATTTTCCAGATGATGCAAGTTCCATACCTTTCCATTTTCCATGAGTACAACTTGGAACAGAAGCTGTTCTGTCTTTGTCACTTGCATCTTTTTGATCAAATATAAATCTCAGAGCCTTTCTTTCTCCACCACCAATATTAATGAGTGTTTCAAAATACTTTTGACCCACCTTAAGTCCTGTGCAAATTCACTGAAAAACTGGAGCTAACTTAAAGTTAATACAAGCACAGTACAAATTAATAATATGGTTTTCAGGGACCTCTAAATGTTTTAGAGATCAGATGAGCTATGATCTCCCTGCCACAATGGTACCCCTCCTGCTAAATCCCGTATTTGTGGTCCAAGAACTGGTGGCAGAGCTCTTCAACAGGGACAAAACAAAACAAAATATCACCCTGAACAACTTGGATTGAAATTTTTCAGGAAGATCTGCAACAAAACTATCATCAAAATTACTGTCACTGACTAAGCCCCTCCACCCACTGCCCCCCCCCCAAAAAAAAATTCACATGAAAAGGTAAGTTAAAAGAATAAAACTGTGAGACTAAGTATTCAAAATATGGGAATTGCCACAACTAATTTTAATTGCATAATCTTATTAATTGTTGGATTCTGCATGCCTATGTGTTTACCAGTGACACAGCAGAAATCACAGGATCAGGAGGAAAAATTAGTGTCTCAGTCCTGCAGGTCAGATGTTAAACAAAACTCTTGCACACACTCTCACTCCAACCCCCTTTACTGTCTGTCCTATAAAATGAGCTTTTACATCAGGCAAAGAATGTGTTCCAGTACATGAAGACTGTGTGATAATGCACTTTTTTTTCCTAAAAAAGAGCCAGATTAACAAATTCCTAACCACACACCTACAATTCTCTGTTAACCTTTAAGAAATATGTTTTGCTCTTTCATTACTTTAGGATTGAAATAAACGCTATGAGGAGCCACTTACCCTCCAAGACACTGGTAATTATGCTGACTACACTTGCTGCCCTTTGTCTCTGAAGAGCCTCATTAAAGTACTCGGCTGACAGATGAGGAGGTAAATGCATCACGCTGCTCTCATCATGCACAGCTGGCTGCTCAAAGGAGTAAACACGATTAGGGAGATACCACAGGAATGAAATTAAGTAGGATGTGATGATGGGTAACTGTGAGAGTTAATAGGAACAATGACACGCAGCCAAATAAATGTACCTTTTTACAAGATGTGATAGATGTTGAGAATGAAGGTCCTACTGTTCTGTAGTAAATAGATCCTGCAAGCATGTAATGGCAACAGGGCAGGCACAGACCTTGGAAATAAGTGTAGGAGGGGAAATAGGCCTAGGAAATATTCAAGAGACTAATGGAGCAGAAGAGAGGTGAGGGATAAACGGTAGAAAAGCAACTCTACCAACCCGGGATGCTTGAAGAAACAGCTGCTGTGTGATGCTAAAGGTGCTACGGAGAAAGAAGTAACAGGTACTGCTCAAAATTACCCCCTGGACAGGGTTTGGGACAAAAAGACTCTTTGGTGACTTGTAATTTCAGCATTAGGAACTTTTAGAATTGTGTTAGTACAAGTAATGAATAGCAGAAACATAAGTTTTATAATAGGAATTACAAAATCTAGTTTTCAGGAACTCATCAGACTACTAAAAAAAAGTTTCTACCAACAACCTATAAACTCCCCACATCAGTATACTTGACTTCACATCACTGTTTACCATTACACTGAAACTCTTCAGACAGAAAAAGCACTGCCACTGATCAGTAAACCATAATATGGAGTATATATTTGAAATAACATCCTTTCCCTTACCAGATCTCCCTTTCCCAAGTCTTCCATTACCGGTGGAAGCATCAATCCTTCGGAAGACACCGGATCTTGGCTGTGCACCCTGCTGCTTCCTCCTCCCAGCCCCGAAACCACACCGTGGTGGTCGTCTGTGTGAGCCCACCTGCTCTGCACACAGTTCGGGGTGGGGGGGTGAGAGCTGTGGCTCATTTGGCTTTGCAGGCTGGAGCGTCTCCCCGTCTGCGTTCCCGACAGGGACTGGCACCGCATTTTGTGCTCCCCGGCGTTGTGGGTTTCCTCATCACCCAAATCCATCCTGGAATCAGCCTCTGCAGAGGGTGTTTGGAAATTGAACACGCTCCCGTGGCTGAGCCTGCGTCTGCCCTGGCTTGTGTTGGCACCGTGCACCAGGCCAAGGAGAGACTGAAAGCCCAGGAGAAGCAATAGAGAGAGAACAGCAGAGTATCATAGAAAAAATCTGGGGAAGCAATAAATGTTTATAGAGTTTCATAGCATTTACTATCAACCATTGCGAGTCCAAAATTCTTACTTGATTTAGATTTTTTGGAAAGGATTAGGTTTAGATTTTAAAAGGCAGATAATAAAATCCTATCAGCTCTAACAGCTATTTTTGTGATAAGCTTTATATTTTAAGTAAGAGATTTTAACAGGCAATGATGGTATAAAATCTAACTTCTAATGCTCATTCACTTTTTTATTTTTATTTTTCAGTGTTATAAAAAAACGTATTTTAGCTATTATGATTTTTTTATCCTTCATTTATAATATTTCCTTAACTTTTAAATTTAATTCTTCTCTATCCCCCCCAAAAATTTTATTTAAAGGACTTGAGTCATCTGTGTTTGTAGTGATACTTGGTTTATGCTTTCAAAAAACTAGTATTAGAATTGGAAAAACTGTAAGAATCTCAGGTTCAGACAATAGATTACCAACTTTCGTTGACTGTCTGTGAACTGTGACTTGGGGAATTCTTCTTCTTCTTCATTATCTTCTATCCCCAAGGACTTATTTCTCTTTTTCCTATTGCTTCTTTCTTTGATTTCTTTGGTAGACAGAGAGGAGGCTTCAAAGGAGCTGAGTGACAGGATATCAACCCCTTTAATACCCAGTGACTGAAATTAAAACAAAAACATGGATGATACTTTTGCTGGAGTCTGTGAATAAAAGCAGAAACAAAATGCTTCCATGCTCTATATTATTATTTCCTGTTAACAATTTGCATTTCACAAAGCTCATTAAAAATCTTCCAATATATGACAAGAACTAAAAGAAAGAGCAGAGAATTCCCCCAACATAGGGAGCTCTGAACAATTTGCTGTTTGCAGTGTCTTACATGATCGCATGTACTGAGCCTGCCAGAGGCAAAATAATCACATTATAGCTCCTATTCCTCCATATGGCAGATTTGCTTACAATAAAAATACTCTGTTTGAAAATAATGCAGTAGAATACATCCTTCCCCCAAAATAAATGCTCAAACAGTATTAAAATTCCATCTTTCCATTTAGGATCCTGGGGACTGTATTCACACTGTGGCTGACCTTCCTTCCCATACCGAACTTAGGACAACATTTTCAAAACACAAGGGTATCTTGTTCCAGAAGTTTCTAAGCCATTTTTGTTACCAAGAGACTTTTCATTCATATACGATAGATTTTGGCTCAGATGTTAATGCAGCTGATTGGCAGAATTATAATTCTTTGCATAATTCTTTGCTCAGCAAACCACAATGGCAAAATAAAAGGAAATAAAAAATTAAAAACAATTGCTTTTTCTTTTGGATGATTCTGGTTGATGGAATTTTACATTTTCCAGGTTTTAAAGCACCATTTTTCTTAAAGTAGCATCATATTTAAGGCTCTTTATCTATAACAGAAGTCATTGCTTCACAGGAAAAACACACAGGTGAACAAGGTACGGTTCTAACTTTATGAATTATACTTTCAATAAGTTATCACTTGCTCCTGTGTGCATGAGTGATTTCTATATACAGCTTACACAGACAGTGCTTTTTCTTATGTCTGGATGGGGCTCTGAGCATCCTGGTCTAGTGGGCAGTTCCCTGCCCATGGCAGGGGGTTTGGAACTAGAGGATCTCTAAGGTCCCTTTTCAACCCAAACCACTCTGTGATTCTCTGTGATTGTACGTTCCTGTGTGACTGACAGTAGAACACAGGGACTGATGCTTGCAAGAGAATCATTTACGTACCTCTTGCTCCTTCTGTAATAATTCCATGGCTTCCCGAAATTTCCTTTCCTTTGCCTCTGTTTCAGCAATGGTGGCCTTGTTCTGGTCTTCATATGCCATTGTTACTACAGCCAGAATCAAGTTGACTAGATAAAATGAGCCCAGAAAGATGACCATCATGAAGAAGACTATATACACCTTCCCAGACGCTCTGAGGGTCTGTAAGCAACACACCCCAGAGATAAACATTACCACAAAAAAGTACCAAATAGGCTTTCAATGTGTCTCTGAAACTCTTTTGAAGCACTGAGATTCCGAAACACAGTGCTTTAGGCAGCTCAAAAGGAATTAGGCCTTCCTTGGCCCTTCTTCCCCCTCTTTCTCCCTTTTCCTGCATCCTCATTGTGAATCACTGGTCGTACACCCCAGGAGGACAATCAATGAGGCATTTTTGCCAGCAGAGTGATAGAGCCGGGAAGCTCTTCAACATCCCCTTTCCAGGAGCCACAGCTTGTGGGAAGGGAGAGGGGAAGATGTGGGCTTGATGACTCACAGCTATTGCTTTAATTTGAGGTTTCTTGTCCTCTCTACACATTTTCTGCTTCAACTACTGAAAATCAGTTCTGAATTATGCACAAAGTTGGTACCTGTTGGTACAGACGCTCCCAGTAGTCCTGGGTCATCAGGCGAAATAAGGAAAGAAAAGCCCAGCCAAATGTATCAAAGCTGGTGAAACCATAATCAGGATTTGGACCAATTTTAAAGCATTTATAGCCCGGAGGACAGACCCTAGAAGTAATAACAAAAAGTGGAGCTCTTTTAGCCATGGAGATTTCATGGAAGACGTCAGGTTGTGTAAGAATGCTGATTATGTTTCAGCTCTGCATTTTCATTAGATTGCAAACCAATTTTCTACTCCAGGTAGTATTGGCTGGAAGGTGGGGTGGAAAAAGCAGCACCCACAACAGGCAATAAAGGAAGAAGACAAGCTAGAGAAGCCCCCCATCCCAGGACAGCTACCTCATCAGCAATCCTCATCCCCTGCCCTTCACCGCAAAACAGCCACATCTCCCTCCTTGCCCAGATCTGCCCTCCAAAACCTAAAAAACTTCTAAAGGGAATTTAGTCCTGAATAAGCCAACTGCAGGTTCATCCTTCGTTCCCTACAAGTAGTACGTTATCTGACTGTTTACTGCACTTTGTTTTCTGTGTTCACGCTTCTGCATTCAAGGAAAGCTTGGAATCTCTGCTTTTGGCTCACATGACTGAGCAAACACAGATGCACTGAGGCTGAGAAAACTTCCAAAGAAGAAATATTCTCAAGTGCACTTACCCAGCACCATGACCACACAGCAAAATATCTACGGTGCCTTTTTTCTTAGCAAAGCAATCTATAAAAAAGGAAAAAAGCAAAACAATTTAAACCAAAGCACTTTCTAGGCTGAATCTTCTACCATTGAATATGAGTAGTGATGAGTAGCCAGTGACCTGTAAGTGTCTGTGTACACACATAGACACGTTTCCCATGCTCACATGAACTGTACCAGATTTCAGGATGCCCTGGCCTCATTTATAAACATGCATATGTATATGCACACATTTCAGACTGAAGGCAGTGCTTAAATATGGAATTTTTTAAAATATTTTCACTTTGGCTACATCTGCAAAAGGAAATGAAGAATTGGAAGGCACAGACTCAAACACAGTCATAGAGTCTTAGAGTGGTTTGGGTTGGAAGGGACTGTAAAGCTCATCTTGTTCCAACATCCTGCCATGGGCAGGGCCACCTTCCACTAGACCAGGTTGTCCCAAGCCACATCCAGACTGGCCTTGAACACTTCCAGAGATGGGGCCTCACCACTCTTCCCAACTTCTAATCTAAATGTTAAACCAATCCATGTTTAGTGACCATTGGCACAAACTAGCACGGTCCTGGCCCAGGGGAATTAATTTTCTCCAGTGCAAACCTCACTAGGAGTAGCACAGACCAGTTCTGTTTCCAATGAGCAATAAAAGCCAAAGCCCTATTTTGAGGAGAAACAAAGAGTATTCGGCTGTGTGGATAGCTAGCTTGAGCTGTGTCCTGTTTGAACTCTTCCCCTATTTCTCTCAGCATTACTTCCTTTGATGCCTGAGCCATCAGGAAACTCAAAGAAAAACCTTTAGTGCTAATAGCTAATTAATCCATTAAGATGTGGGCTTATTATCCCAGATGTAAGGGTGGTCTCGTCTTCCTGGTGCATCTCAAAACTCAGCAGCACTCATCAGGTAAGTCAGCATGATTCAGAACCAACAGGAACCTTTGGTATCAGCTGTACTCGGCCATGTAAACACTCTACAAAGGAATGAGTCACTATCTAGGCTGCTTTCCACCCAGATTTTGCTCAGCTATGCTCCTGACAACTGATAGAAAGGTTTTTTAAGAAGATTCAGTGACTGAACTTCAGCGACTCATGATAGCATGTAGTTCTCCATGTTGGAGATGGGCACTTTCCAAAAAACCACGATAAAGTAGCCCATAAAAAACATAAAAAATTTTATACAAGACTGAGTTTACAGTGCTGCAGGTCCTAAATCCTGTAGGAAAGTCATCTACTTTGCATTAAACCTGTCTGGGCCCTCCCATTCTTTTCGACATAGGATTTGAACAAGATGAAGCTTGTTAAGCAACACCGGTTTTTAATTTCTTGAGTTCTACTTTCTCCAGGCCATTGCCTTTATACAGCTGCAATGTTCTGCATTAAATCAATAATAAATGTAGATGCTTTTGCATCCTCTTTCTTCAGCACAGAAAAACAGTGCTTTTAGCCAAACTTTGTCACGTCAGTGGTCTCTTGTGGAGTTTTCTAGTCACTGCCTGGTTTCTTTTCAAGTTTGCTTTCAATTATGATATTTACAACATTCTGTACCTGTAAATAATAAGTCTCCTCTTATGTGTAGTCTTTTGGTCAAAAATCTTTACTACAAACACTTTCTTCTGCTGGACTACAAAGTTATTGAAGAAACCCTGTCTGAACAAATGTCCCACACAGATTGTGTACAAACAGCAACCCTGGGTGGCTTCTCTTGTATTTCAACAGTTCCCCTGGGAGATTTCTTGTCTCCCTGCATAACTGCTGCTATGTCTGAATTCACTGAGGGAGATTTCCTTCAGTGATGAGCTTTCTTTGTATTTCTGGCATGGACATTGATTATTTTGAGTCTATTTTTTTCACATATATTGAGGCTTTTCCTTTAGCACAAGGCTTTTCCTTTCTAAATTGCATCTTACAATTCCTCTTGAGAATACTTTGATGCATTTTCAGATCTCTGCTCTACGGTTCCACCACCAGCCTCAGTCAGGGTGTAACCACGAAAGGTGTATATGGTATATATCTTATAAAAGACATAAAATGAGATACTTATGATGTCAAGAAGAAAGTAATTTGACTTTTAAACAAATTCCTCTGTTTCAAGCTGAAGAGTTATTCTCACTGGACAGGAAAATAAAGATGGACTTTTCAGCATGTAGTAAAAGGGGAACTTTAGGGAATTACAACAGAGAATGAGCTAATGCATGTTTCAGTTATTGTCATTTCATTCTGGGAAACAGAGCTGGATGTTACTGGAAAATTTGGGAGTGTTTTTTCCTATAATGAAGGGAAGGAGAGCATTCCTGGATTCCTGCGAGATGCTCTGGCAATAAGAAAGCCATTACCAGGTAGTTACTCATCAAAATATCAATCACAACATCAACATAATCCGCAGCAGTGGTTATACACACATGCATAGGTGCCTGTATTATGACCTAAAAAAGAATTAAGGAGAAAAATTACCTGAATCATTAGCAAACATTTCATAAGTTTCCCATGTTTTATTACACAGCTCTGTGTCCTTGATACACTTTTGTCTGAGATTCCCCTTAAAAAGCTGGAGGCCTATGAGGGCAAAGACACTCAGGCAGAAAACAGTCAGGATCATCACATTAGCAAGTTTCTTCACGGACTGGATAAGTGCCCCTACAATGACCTTGAGTCCTATAAAGGCAATATAAAAGGGAAAAACAGTATGAAAAAGAGATTCGGAAATCATACTTGATTAGAGTTAAAACAGTGTATAAAAACCAAAGTACCAAAACTACAGGATAATATGTGGTAAACATATTTGCAATACAAATATAGTTTGGATGACAGTGACTAATATGAGAAAAATACTGTCTTCCTCATTTCATTGACCTGGCAGTTTTCAGAATTTTCTTTAACTCCTGCAAAATATTCATGCAAGGACTGTCTAGATTTCCTAATCCATAAAAAGTGATATGCATAACACAAATGAAATTTCCAACACTGGGTGATTTGTGAAGATACTGTAAACAATATTGACTATGATGGGAAAGATGATAAAGAGAAGACAGAGACAACTCACTGGTTCTTAATTTGTATTTTGTCATGAGAAAGAATCCACTGGCTTTATAACTATGGAAAAAGTGAAACAGAAGATGCTTTCCCTGGGATAGAATCACAGAATCGTTAAGGTTGGAAAAGACCTCTAAAATAATTATTCAGTCCAACCATTAACCCAGCTCTGTTGTGTTCACCATTAAACCCTTTCCCCAGGTGCCACATCCACATGGTTTTTGAACACTTTCAGTGATGGTGATTCCACCACTTCCCTGGGCAGCCTGTTCCAATGCCTGACCACCCTTTCAGTGAAGAATTTTTTCCTGATATCCAATCCAAACCTCCCCTAGCACAGCTTGCTGATGTAAGATGATTAGTAGCAAAGTGCCTTCAGTCTCCAGAGTTATTTCTGTTGAACCATAACACACTGACCAGCTGGGAGAACATTCTGTAAAACTGACATTATAAAGTCTTAACAGTCTCTTTAAAAGCATGATGAAAACAAACTGCATGCAAGATTATTTCTAGCACTTGATTTGTCCTGACTGGGACAGGTGAACTGGTTTGTGTCCATAAATTCAGCTGTGTCTGCAATCCATGAAAGATAGAGAAAAAGAAGACAGAAGTCAACATTTTAAATGAGCAATGAATGAGATTTAAGTAGCAGAAAACACTCAGCAAATAAGATTTCTTACCTGGGACCACTGATATGGTTTTTAGTGCTCTCAGAACCCTGAAAGTCCGAAGGACTGACACGCTTCCCAAGGAACTAAATGCTCCCACATACCTGTAAAGTCCAGATGTGATATGTCAGGTGGTTGAACAGGGTAAAGATGGAAATTATTTTACAGTGATTATTCTTGAAGGTTAATCCTTCCAAGAGTATGTTAAGTATAAAAAAAAAACTACATATCAAGGATTTTTCTGAAGACTTCTACAACAGAAACCCATTTTGTGATTTTTACAGTTTCCTCCTGACGTGGCTCTTGGCTTGTCCACAGCAACTTTTGTGCCAGCATCTTAAAACATCGTTCATTTAATACACAAACAAAGACTACACTCAAAAGTATTAATTTCAGGCTTAAATGCTGGCCAAACTGGTTTGAGCTCCTGTCTGCAGCTGCATTTAACCAGTATAAACACTCACTAATCACCAGAAAATGAAGCTCAAACTATGATTTATGGATAGAGAGCTCAAATTTAATCTACTGTCCTGGTGTCTATATCCATCATTCTAATTGCAAAGCCGTAGTTTCATTCACAGGATCAGTATATCTGTATTTATGCCCAGCTATTATATCTCACTTCTCTAAACACTTGCAGTCACATCCACTCACTACTGGGTATTTCTTGCTCTGCAGGCTCTACTCCCTTCTTGAAAGACCAAAATGTTGCAATAGAGTGAGTGATAAACAAGGGGGAAAGTCAATGTTCTAGACAGCTTCAGGTGCATTTAGGAGCCACGGGTTGGTTTTTGTGCCACAGACAGCCTTTTGCACCAGAGCAATGAGAACTTCAAGCACAGAGAGCCAAGGCAGGTAATCCATTTTTTATGTGCTCCCACTTACGCCATAACGATAACGCTGAAGTCCAACCAGTTCCAGGGATCTCGAAGGAAAGTGAATTCATTTAGGCAGAACCCTCTTGCCAATATTTTTATCAATGATTCAAAAGTGTAAATGCCAGTGAAAGTAAATCTAAGGAAGGGAGAGAAGTGCCAAAGGGAAAGAGCAATATTAGCACTCAAGGGAAGAGACACTGTCAGACTATTTAATGTCTAGGCCAGCAAACCAAGCCAGTGCTGGAGAGAACACAGACTGCTGTTGGTTTCAGTGTATTCCATCAGTATCTGGCTCATATGGAGCTGGAGACAGTAGCTGACTGCAACCTGGACATGACAACTAACATGCAACCTTTTGGGCATCTAAAACGTTTTTCCCAAACTCTTTCATGTGAGTCCCCAAAATTTCAGAAACACAGAATTCTCAGCTGCTAGCTAAAACAAAGATCAAAATTTGTATCTTCCTCTGGTTTCAAGTGGCCAAGTGAACGTGTGATATGCTGTGTGTTATTTACTTGGGGCACGCAGCATCCCTTTCTGTGCAGAATATTTAAAACACTTAGAGGAATAGAAGAGTAAAGGATTTTCAATTATTCTTATTAATGGAAAATTATCAGTAAAAGCTCTTCTGGACTTAACTGAGTGCACTTACAATTTCAAGAAGGCAGCAATCTCCCTACAGAATTCAAAAGGCAGTCATTTGGTAGTCAACAAATACACTAAGAAATTATATGGATGTAGTGCTTCCCTTTTCATTTGAAAAGAATTATTCTGAAATTATTCTTGAAATGCTTTTGAATGGTAGTTGATGCCAACAGCAGATTCCGCTCTGATGTAATCTTTAATTTTCTCATAGGTAGAGAAGTATCTCAGCATCTTCTGGAAATATGTGTATCAATGCCACGCAGAGCCATGTTCCTGTTTGCACAGTGATTTGCCATTCCCAGTTGTTTCAGTGTCATGTAACATGAGATAGTAAAATATAGTCTTAGGCCTGTTTTTAAAACTAAGTTTTTGGGAATCCTTTCCTTTGTGTCAAGTGTTAGAATAACCAGTGTTTGTATTCTAACAATCTTTGACAAACTGAAAAAGTGAGAGCTGAAATATTCTTTTTTTTTAAAAAATTAAAAACATGGGATAATACATTTTAGGAAGGACTAAAAAGGTGTGGATTTATTGCTGCTTAACACTGCACGTGTTAGCAACACTGAAGATAAGAACTTTACTTTCTAGCACAGTCCTGCAGGTCAAGAACTTCTAACAGAACATTGTATTAGCATAAAACTCATCATTTTAATACTATTAGAAAAAATTTTACAAGACAGCAGTTTTCCCTGTGCTTCATCAGTATCAGTAACAATGGGAAATGCATCTTGACAGAGAGCAAATAATTACTGAGTCACTTCAGAAAGTGGCGTAACAAACTGGACCAGCAGAACAGACATGAAGCCAGTTCAATAGTGGAATTTAATCTGTCTTATTCTCTCCTAAAACACCAGAATTATTGTAGATATTTGGTTTAGAGACAAAAATACTCATTCAAATAAATATGTGTATATATATATATATATGTATGTATGTATGTATGTATGTATGTATGTATGTATATATAAAGTCCTAACCCAAGCAACTTTTCTTTTATATCTCCCATAAACTCCCTTGGGTGAAGGAGGCCAGACAAGTCTCAGTTCAATGTAACTACAGAATTAAGAAATACACATACTCACAGATACTTACTCGACATACTTGAGGATGTTCGATGAAGGAGATGAAGAAGTCTTTGAGGACTCAGCCTGAGCCATGAATACACAATTAGTGATAATGGTGCACATG
The DNA here is from genome assembly GCA_035583155.1 of Acropternis orthonyx. Taxonomy (NCBI): domain Eukaryota; kingdom Metazoa; phylum Chordata; class Aves; order Passeriformes; family Rhinocryptidae; genus Acropternis; species Acropternis orthonyx. Next base: position 4,637,878 of record JAWWEU010000081.1, on the reverse strand, counting down.
ATAAACAAAGTGAATAATGTAAGTCACAGGAGTGAAGGCAAAGAATACGACACTGATTCAGAAATGTAACTAGATATTCTGTCACTCATAGATGTAGTATTTGGCTTTTCCCCTAATGCATATGTAAGAACAGCATGCAGAGGGATTTGCTGAATTTGAGTCATGTTAGGTAACAACACATTACTGTTGTTGTTCATGGACTTCTGTATGGACTAGAGGTGTGTTGCTCTAAGCATTGCAAATGTAGTTAAAGGATCCTCAATGACTCTAAAAGTGGGAGGAAGGATGAAATTTTTCATCTCATTTTATAGCATAGAAGTTAAAAACTTGCCCAAGGTCACACAGGTGGAGCCCAAACATGACTCTAAACCAGCAAAGCTGTTTTCCTCTGAAGGGACAGCATGAAGTCTGCCAGGATATACACAAGTGTCTCACCTTACTCTAGATGGACATGTTTAGCCCACTGTTAGGGCTGCCCAGCTGTTCTCTGGGACCTGCTGACTATAGGGTATGAACAAGAACTTGGGCTACCTCAGTTTTACACACCTAAGCTCAAGCACCTGGCTCTGGAGCTGGATCTCACGCCTTGTGTCATATCACACATTTTGGCAACCTAAATTGCATGGGGAAGACATCTGGCTTTTCCATTATCCATCCTCTCCGTGCCCACAAAACAAGACATGCTCCAGGCATGATTAAACTGTCACGTGGAGCAGGACCACTAGTGTTGAAACGCCAACATCATCCAGCTTCTGGGGAGGGAAAGCCTCAGATGAGAGGCATCCCTCTTCCAGGGATGTCTGTACACTGTTACAACAACAACTTCAGACCTACTGCAGCTACCTCAGCACCACAGAGCCAGGAGATGGCCAAAAACCTGTAATCCACACAGGGACACCACAGACTGCTCTGGGTCTGACTCAGCCCCAGCAGCACCATCATGGCTCAGGTCTCATTCCCCAGTGCCAAACTGGAGCAATACACTAGTGATTCCCATCCCCTAAACTTGACCTCTGAGATGGGATCTCTATTACCTTTGTACTCCAAAGGCATCCCCTGAAACAGCATCCCAGGAAATATTTACTTTTATATACCAAAGGTATATTTTTGGGGGGGTCTTCTTTGCCAAAGAAACAAAGTTTGCTTGATTTTTCTTTCTGTGTGTTTTCCTATGCATACCTGCCTGTCTCAGCCTTCTCTCTTAAAGCTGGCCAATGGTTGATCAGCTTTGGCCCGTGAGTGAATCTAATTCCTACTTTTTGGTAAACAGCAGATAAGAAAGAGGATAGAAATCTTATTAATCTTCTCACTGGGAAAGGATCCAGCATGAGATACTTGTCTCTGAGACATCATGAAATCAGTATCAGAGCTCATTCTCAAAGCAAAATCTGGAGAAAATCAGGCTCATAAACCCAATACTCACAAAATTATTTTTAAGTAGCACAGGAGCACTAAAACACTAATAATATATAAGGTAATTCATAATTAGAATCAATCTGTAGTGAGAAGATCAGATTCATTCAATGCTCTAAAATACAAAGGCATAGAATTACATAGGAATTTATAATCAAAAAGAGTGAATAAAGCCAATAAAAGGATATGGATGTATTAAGATTTTAATTGCTGTTCTTCGTATTGGATGGAAAGGGCTGAGGATCCACAGGGCACGTGTAGCAGTAAATCTGAAGATTGTTTTCTTTTTGTTTAGCACTATGAAAACCTTTTAAAAAATAAACAAACAATACTTTTTCAGGAAGCTGAACAAAGAACATACTTTGTGCTCTATCCTGTTGTATCAGTCATGAGCAAGAGTTTGAATGTCACTCTAGTCTGTTTGGTTAACTGGAAAGCCTCTCTATTACTTTGCTATCTTTTCATCAGAAACCGATGAAAGAGTTAATACCCATTAACTCTTAGAATGAACTTCTTTTTTAAGCCTTGAGATTTGCAAAGAGTCGTGCATGGAACTAAGTTTGCTGATTATTCTCTTAAAATAGAATGAACCTCTCATTAAATTGAGATATACAAAGGTGGAAGAACTGCAGCCTATTCACCACTGTTGAGAGTGATCCTCAAGATCATAGACTGTAGAAATTAGTTCAAAGTTTTAACCATTTCTCAAGCAATAAGCATAATTTCCAAAGGATTTGTTCCCATTTTTGTTTTCATTATTGAAAATTGTATTCCTCAATTTGTCAGTCAGCTAGTTTTTAAGGATTCATCAGTAACTCTTTTAAAATAATTTTTATACTTAGGTATTATTTATTGCATGTATAAGTGGAACAAACATTGAGACAGAGTGACACACATTGTTTCAAACTATGGAATTTAAGAAAATGTACAAAATTGTTATAATTCCTTGTAGATCTGACTGAAAACCCTCTTTCCTTCCTTTTTCCATTTTATTTTTTTCTGCTTTCATTTTGATTCAAATATTAATCAATTCCATATCATTTAATCCCTATAATTCAAGATTAAGCTTTCTTTTTAAAGATTGCAGCATGTCACTCAGCTGTGCCAACTTCATGCATTATTTAACCTAGAGAGGGATGACGGCTTTTCTAAAGGGATGTAAGCAAAACTTTTTGATAGATCATTCACATAAACATTTCTTGGCTATACAATAAATTGAATTAAATTAATTAAAATCCAAGCATCTTGGCTGGTTCTAACCTTATGATCTTTGTAGTATGGGTCGAGATCCTCCAGTGGTTCCCCAATGAGCTCTGGAGGAGGATTTCCATAGAGAGCTGGTAACTTCTGGAAAGCTTTCAGGTCAAGCTGAGGACGTGGTTTCTCCTCAGGCTTCTGCTCTATAGTGTTTCTTCGACAATCCTTCTTGGCAGCAATCCTCTTCCTGATGGCAGCCAAGGATTCCTGAGTGAACTTACGGAAGTTGTTGGTACCAGGTAGTAAGAATTCAGCCATTTTTCATTCTTCTCTTCCCCTCACTAATTCTGTCCAAACAACAGAAAAAAGTAGAAGGGAAGTTAAGTCCAAAACAAGTAAGTTATGGAAATTAAACAATTGGTTGTCCATGCATTGCTGATGACATCAAATTTCTGAGCCATCAAATTCTAAAAATAATTTTTAAAAAAGATACGGTCAATACCTTTTTCAGGGAGAAGTCTGTACAATTTTATTTTTTTTTAATGATATGTAGTGACAGGATGTAAGCAGACCTCTAGAAAATTAAGAGCACTTCATTTAAGATATCTGTTGTCCTAAATGTTCTGAGCTGTTGTTCAGGAGGAAAAAAAGATGTTGGTTTGACCCAATATTTGGAAATAGGACAGCAAAAGCCATCAAACTGCAACTCCTGGAAGCTATCAGCAACAAGTATTAAATTAACTAGTGCAGATGTAAATACTCAGGTGGAAATCCCATCCTGGTGGAGTCAGCACAGGAACAAGCAGTGTCCAAGAGTCAGAAGATTTAGCCCATGACCCACAGAGTCAATACTGATTGACATGGTGGACAGAAATCCTTGATCTGACAAAGTTTTTACTTTATGCCAACTCGTCAGAATGAAAAAAAAAGGTTACATTACAACAGAAAAATACTTGGCATTTTTAATGAAGTAATCTGGTCAGGTTGTGTGTGGAATCCATCCACTAAACACTACCTGAGTCCCTACTCCATAAGGAGATTTCTCTAAAATATTTCCCTCTATTATGACCTCTGGGAAGACACTGTTGACTCAGTAAAGAGTCACGGAGCTACTGAGCCAGCACTTAGTGTGCAATGATCCCACCTGGATGAGGAGTCCACCTGGGATGGATTTCTGCCACGTCTGCAAGGGAAAAGGTCACATAAAGGCACATGGCCAGGTCTTCCATCCAGAGGCTGCCACCACCACTTCAAGTGTCCTCCAAAGCTGCCTCCATAACTAGCAGTCAGTGTTCAGTCTTGAAAAGTTCAAGCTGTCCTCCTGCCAGGTAACCTGCTCTTCCACCTTTCCTTCCCAGTCACTATACACAATATTTCAGGGAAACACAATCAAGGCACTTTGTTTAACTGGAAACAATTTGCTGCCTGTGTTGGCTGTATCTTCCCCTGCCATGCCACGCCTTTTCATTCCTCCCCAGATACAATATGATTTCAGCTGACCTCACATTGCTGAGCTGCAGGAAACCATTGCTGAGAGAACAGCTGGAGGCCAGTGACAAACTAACTGCAGTGAAATCGCTTCATTTTTGCGGTCTGCCTGCCTCTACCATTAAAGCAGAGCACAAAATTATGAATATGAAAAGTAACTCTTGCTCCCAGCACAAATTAGCATCACTTCTGGAAGAGAAATAGGACATTCAGGGGAGAATACTCGTTTTACAGTTTTCCAGATCAGGTTAGCAGTCTGGAATCTGTGTGTAGCGTTAAGGTAAAAGCAAAAGTGTAACATCCACCAGTAAGTTCTCAAGTCTTCATCCGGACAAAGTGGTGTTTGTTTCGTTTCAGAGTAATTTAGGTGTTGTGGTATCAGTAATGAGAGCTGTGAATGATGCATGAAAAGATGCAATTTCTGTGCAATGCACGGAGGGAATACAATAATTACTTTATTCTGCTCTGTGCCAAGTCATCCAAACATACCCATCCCTCCACTTCCATAAAAGTTTACCTGATCTCAAAAGCTTGAAGCGGGGCAAAACCTAGGACCCTGAAGAGTTAGCACAAAATTCCTGGGAGATGTTTAGCTAGAAGTCAGGAT